>SJXQ01004574.1:629092-707098 GCA_006408695.1 Aepyceros melampus
AACCAGTCCATTCTGAAGGAGATCAACCCTGGGATTTCTTTGGAAGGACTGATGCTAAAGCTGAAGCTCCAGTACTTTGGCCACCTCATGCGAAGAGCTGACTCATTGGAAAAGACCCTGATGCTGGGAGGGATTAGGGGCAGGAGAAGGGGACAACCGAGGATGAGATGGCTGGATGGCATCACGGACTCAATGGACTGAGTCTGAGTGAACTCCAGGAGTTGGTGATAGACAGGGAGGCCTGGCGTGCTGCGATTCATGGGGTCGCAAAGAGTCAGACACGACTGAGTGACTGAACTGAACTGAACTAATGAAAGAAGTTACTCTTATTTCAATGTTGTGTGTTTGACAATTTTCACAATTAAAATGTAGGGGAAAATTACATTAAATACCATTTTTTCAGCTACCAATCTGGGAAAGATTAAAATGTTTGATGATATACTATGTTAGTAAGGCGTCAAAAACACTCCATTCTTCCATATGCTCAGGCCCCAAATTTTGGAGTTATACTTAATCCTTTTCTTACTCTCATACCCACCCCCCACCCAGTCCATAAGAAAATCCCGTTGGTGCTACCTTAAGAATGTATTCAGAAGCAGCCATTTCTCACTAACCTCATTGTTACCACCCTGGTCTAAACTACTAAGGCAATGAGGAAATGCACATTGGATAAGGCAAACATGGACCAGGTAACAAGGTCAGGGATGTACCTTTGGTAAAGAGAGTAAAAAAGGAAAATAGCACCTGGAAAACAGCCAGGAAAATGACACATAATTCAGGGCTTTAAGGTTCATGGGTTGAGGCCCACATCTGCTGTTTTCCGTTAATGATGATATTTATATTGTTGATAATGTTTGTTGCCGCCATAACTGTGGCTAGTTGCTTGCTTTCAAAAGATACCCCATATTTATAAAGGATTCCGCACCACAGAGCATTAAAAATATATCACATCTACTTAGATAAATGACCCAAGTGTCATTCCCTGCTGATAGTTTATCTTCTTTGTATGTCAAGGACAACAGACAGTTTACATTCTCTGATAACAGTCAAGGAAAGTTTTGCAATTTTAGCCATTTTACTTAAGAAATTAAAAATATTTAAATCTAGTCTTTACAATACAAATTTCATATATTAGTTGAGGTCACACATGACACAGACCTGAAGTCAGCATATTATTGTCAGGCTTATTTGTGAGATATCCCAAATTTGGTGCTCTAGTCTAGAAACATGGAGAAGGCAGTGGCACCCCACTCCAGCACTCTTGCCTTTGTTGCCGCCATAACTGTGGCTAGTTGCTTGCTTTCAAAAGATACCCCATATTTATAAAGGATTCCGCACCACAGAGCATTAAAAATATATCACATCTACTTAGATAAATGACCCAAGTGTCATTCCCTGCTGATAGTTTATCTTCTTTGTATGTCAAGGACAACAGACAGTTTACATTCTCTGATAACAGTCAAGGAAAGTTTTGCAATTTTAGCCATTTTACTTAAGAAATTAAAAATATTTAAATCTAGTCTTTACAATACAAATTTCATATATTAGTTGAGGTCACACATGACACAGACCTGAAGTCAGCATATTATTGTCAGGCTTATTTGTGAGATATCCCAAATTTGGTGCTCTAGTCTAGAAACATGGAGAAGGCAGTGGCACCCCACTCCAGCACTCTTGCCTGGAAAATCCCATGGATGGAGGAGCCTAGTGTGCTGCCGTCCATGGGGTCGCTAAGAGTCAGACACAATTGAGCAACTTCATTTTCACTTTTCACTTTCGTGCATCGGAGAAGGAAATGGCAACTCACTCCACTGTTTTTGCCTGGAGAATCCCAGGGACGGGGGAGCCTGGTGGGCTGCTATCTATGGGGTCGCACAGAGTCAGACACGACTGAAGCGACTTAGCAGCAGCAGCAGCAGCAGCAGTCTAGAAACAAATTGATTGTGCAAAGAAGCAAAGGACAGTAACTAGTTGTGGGCATCTTGGTTTCTTGATTGGCAGTTAGGTAACATGATGCCATTGATTTCTGCAATGGGTGAATGGACAGTCATAAAGAAAATAAGTAATTATAATAATATTAATATTTGTTGGGTTCTAACTAGTTGATAGTATAGGAAGAATTTAACATTCTTTTTTGATTGAATCCTGAAACAATTAAGTACATATTATTACTATTACCATTTTACAGATGAGGTAACTGAAGTCTGGATTAAGTCATGGAACTTCAGCTACCCTATGCTCCCTCCTTCATCTCTGACATTCATGACCAAGGCAATGTCATGATGAGTCAGAGAGACGTCTCTTGGTTTCTTCCTTTTTTAAATGATTGTAATTAACTATTTTGGGATTTACAACCTTGCTCTAGAGAGGCAGCACTGTGTGCCTAAGTTTACACTCTGATGTCAGGCAGGTAAGTGTGTGAAAGCTGGTTTCACAATTTTCCTAGCTGTGTGACCCTGAGGAAGTTATGTTCGTTAAAGCTCATTTTCTTATCCATAACAATAACAACACTTCTAGGGTTGCTGTCCTCAATCTTTCTCCACAGCAGTCAAAATGACCTTTTCAAAATGCAAAATTTGATGTTATCTAATTTAAACTCAAAATGAAATCCTATAGTTCTAAAGATATTAAACTTATACCTTAAACATGACTTTCAAAGCCTCTCATGATCTGGCCCCTAATTTACCTCCCAGGCTGCATCTCAGTTTATGCTTCCTCTAGTCCTCAAATACTGGCCTAAACCTCTCACTACAGGACTTCTGCAATACAGCAGTCTTTTTGTCCAGAAAGTTCTGCCTCCCTTACCTCTTCTACTGCTCCCCAGCTGATTCAGCTTAACTCTTATTTTCATGATCTTATTTTAAACGCCACTTTCCCTGTGTAACATAACTCTATTCGAGTCCCTCTAACATAGACTTTCAGTGCATCATGTGTTTTCCCTTCATAGCATACAACCCAGTTGTAATCTTACATTTGTGAGCCTCTGGTTAATGTCTGTGATCTTCACTAGACCCTAAGTTCAGTTCAGTTCAGTTCAGTTGCTCAGTCGTGTCTGACTGTTCGCAACCCCATGAATCGCAGACGCCAGGCCTCCCTGTCCATCACCAACTTCCGGAGTTCACTCAGACTCACGTCCATCGAGATGGTGATACCATCCTCTGTTGCCTCCTCTTCCTCCTGCCCCCAATACCTCCCAGCATCAGGGTCTTTTCCAATGAGTCAACTCTAAGAAAGCTCCACCAGAAAAGAGACCATGTCTAGGGTTATTCATCTTTGTACCCTAAGCACCTAGTTCAGGGCCTGACATGTATCATTTGAAAGAAGACATGAACTGGCTAGCACTATTAAGCTTTACTGACCCTGCTGAGACTATAACGTTAGTCTACAAAACAAGCATCATCTGTATGTTTAAAACTAGTAGGGTGATATGCTTAGTCGCTTCAGTCATGTGTGACTCTTTGTGCCCTGGTGATAACAAAGGAGTATTTCTCAGTGTGAATAACCTGCAGGAAAAATGCAGACGTCCATGCTTCATTCACAGAGGTGTGAGTTGATAAGTCCAGGATAGGGTCTAGAAATTTGCATGTCTGATAAGTCCTCAGGGTGACTACTGGTAAGAGAGGAAGGAAAGGAATGGAAAGGGAGGAAGAACTCACAATCTATCTTTTAGTAAACTCTTACAAAGTAATGGCAGGGTTCATTTTCCAGTCCTGATTTCTGTACTCTCTTTTGAGCTTGTTGCTTACAAGGCATCTTCCCAGAATTAAGGCCATGGTTAGGAAAAGGATGAGCTTTGCTAGCACCCTGTTGTGTGGTGTCTCTGGCTACAACTACAGGACACCTAGTAGGGCTGAGGGGTAAGGAACTGGAACTTACTGGATGCGTCATTGCAATGGCCCCCACTCCAGTACTCTTGCCTGGAAAATCCCATGGACGGAGGAGCCCGGTGGGCTGCAGTCCATGGGGTCGCTGAGGGTTGGACACGACTGAGCGACTTCACTTTCACTTTTCACTTTCATGCATTGGAGAAGGAAATGGCAACCCACTCCAGTGTTCTTGCCTGGAGAATCCCAGGGACGTGGGAGCCTGGTGGGCTGCCGTCTATGGGGTCGCACAGAGTCGAACACGACTGAAGCGACTTAGCAGCAGCAGGGGAGAAATAGCAGCTGAGGCCCAAGATCTGTGAGTGTCTCATTCATTATTATTTTAAATAAATTCTGCCAAATTCTTACAGTGTTTCAGGTACTAAGTTATTCTGAAAATATTATGCTACAGCAGAAAAAAGAAAGATACTCCTCCTGATGGGGCTTCCCATCTACTGATAAATAACTACATAAAAAGTAAGTTTATTGGCCTGTACCTCTTAATAATAGATGAATGGGGGTTTAAAAACATTTTAAACTACATCCTGGATCACTAGATGGCTATTATTTTTTTGGTAAAGTGAGATAGAAGTCATTACCAATTCTAGGTAGTACCAAAGAACATTTTTATACAAATAAATAAATGGGATTTTGCCAAATACTTGTCACATTTTTCTATATCCTTAAAATTTGTTAAAAGATTAGAAACTATCTCATTTGAAAAAGTATGTGTTACTCATTTGAATAATCACTTTTTCAATTTCTGGAAATAAAAAGGTTTATCAAGTGACTACTAACTGTTCTTATTTCTCTTTTACTTAGAGGCATTTTGGTGTTGGAGCTGAAAACCCCTTAAAAATGTGTTTCATGATTTTTCTTGTTGTGAATAAAGACCTACTTCTGATGCTGGGAGGGATTGGGGGCAGGAGGAAAGGGGATGACAGAGGATGAGATGACTGGATGGCATCACGGACTCAATGGACGTGAGTCTGAGTGAACTCCGGGAGTTGGTGATGGACAGGGAGGTCTGGCGTACTGCGATTCATGGGGTCGCAAAGAGTCGAACACAACTGAGCGACTGAACTGAACTGAACTGAAAGCACTATAAGAAGACATTTCAGATAGGCAGAAATTGGTATAATAAAAATATTATATACAGGTTTGTTATTTCAAGATTTAAACAAGTTTAAAATTATACATTTGACAGAATTAAAAGAACATGTCACCGTCTGAGATGGAGATATTAGTTGTAATTAAATGAAATGGTTTCCAAAAGTTCAGGGTATTATATCTTATATTATTTTAGGAACACTTTTGTTTTACCAAGTACATAAGTAGATGCCTTTAAGAATGCAGTTTTACAGCAAAAAGAAGAGAAGGTATTATATGACTAGTAGGTACAGTTTACAAAATGGTGTAAAAATAATTGTTTAGGGGAATTATTTACACAATTTACAACATGTTTCTGTCAAAATAATAAGGATATAATAGAAATGCATAAATGAAGGCAAAAAATGAGTGGCAGTGAGAAGATTTGTGCCCAAATAATAATATGGATTTACTGTATCAAATAAAATTTTTTCTGGTGTCTATTTCATCTTCAGTACAAAATGAACTACAACTTCCTACTGGATAAGAACCAGTGAAGCTAAAGTAATTTGGGGGGGCTTTGCCTGTGAGCCAGGCATGATATTAGGTTTGTTTCTTAGACTGATCAAAATAAATGATTTTGTTTTGCCTTTTTTTTCTTTTATAAATAAGATCACTTAGGAGAAAACATTTTTTTTTAAATGTGATAGTAACTACCACCATCTGAAAAAAACAAAAAATGTGCAAAGAGAGACAGTTTATTGCTTAAAGGATGATGTAACTAAAGTTCCAAAAGAAGATACTCTTTCAGTTGTTGGCTACACGGAGGTTTTTATGCACCAGGGCAATGAATTCTAACAAGATAAGGATGGTGGGCAAAGGCACTCTTGTCTTTCATATGGTGGAAGGACAGACTGAGAAACGGGAGGAAGGAAAGAACCGCCTCATCTGCTTTCTCAGGAAGGTTAGTTTTAGGAGAGATACGGATGAGGAACAACAAATCGATTCCCTTATACTGTTCCCCACATACCCTTTGGAAAGTCTTCCTGTACACATTACCCAGTTGGAAACTGATAAAATATATAACTCTTATCTTCTCATCCCTTCAGTCCTTACTGATTGCCCCCTCTCTGAATTCCTATAGCTCTTATGGTCTATTCTTGATAATTTAAGAATCAATTTCCCTTTCAGTAACTGTAAAGAAATCAGTCTTATTTTCAAGTGTGGCTGCCAGAATCAATCCCGTTCTATATTATACTTCATGTCTGGTCATGAACAACAGAAATTCAGGGAAACAGAGTAACGTAAGTAATAGTAGGACCTGTTTTTTGGAGAAGGAAATGGCAACCCACTCCAGTGTTCTTGCCTGGAAAATCCCAGGGATGGGGGAGCCTAATGGGCTGCTGTCTATGGGGTCACACAAAGTTAGACACAACTGAAGCGACTTAGCAGTAGCAGCAGGACCTGTTTTGGACCTTCAGGATGAGATTTTTATAAGAACAAAGAGCAAAATGCATTCTAGGGAAGATATAAATCAGTTGTAATGAAGACTCAGGCTAACAGCAACTTCATGAACAAGCTCTCCTGTAACAGAGCATGTAGTCCAGAGCACTACTGTAATTCATAAGGCAGCAGGTTTTCTCTGCCTCTTGCTCTGCCACCTGCTAAGGTCGGCCTTATCCTCATGACCAAAAAATGGTTGACATCTTCTGGGTCTGTATTCTATGACTGGTAGGGAGAAAATGAGGAAAATACTCAAAGGGGACAGACTCTTTCCTTTTAAAGCCAGAACCCAGATGTTTCAAATCAATTACACTCACATCCCACTTGCCAGAAATTAGTCACACATATAAAGCTAGCTGCAAGAGAAATTGGGGAAAAGCTGCGAGAAGCCACATGCCCAAGCTAAAACTTGAAATATTTATTACTAAAAAAAACAAGTGGTCTCACAGATTAACACAGAAAATGACAGAAGGTAGAAGAGAGCATAGGGAAAACAACTGTCCTAAGAATATAAGATTCTACAGTGCTCGACTGAAGGGTTGCAAGTGTGGGAGGTTATTGAGGGTTTATAAAGAATATCACCAAGAAAGTTGTCTCTGTTTGCTAATTTGTTTTCTAGGAGAGTTTAGTGCTGGTGAGATGTAGGATACAGTATGTAGAGATGTGATGAGAGGGTATATCAGAGTTAGGATGGATAAGGTCCTTGTTATTTGAAGTGTAGCCTAGGGTCTCAAACGGCATCAGAATCACCTGGGAGCTTGTCAGAAATGCAGAATCTTAGGCCCCACTCAGGCCTACAGAATTATAATGTGGCATTTCTACAAATTCTTTAGTGAATAATATTAAAGTCTGAGAAGCGCTGGGCTAACTTATGCTATATGTAATAGTCCTAAAATCTACACTTTAAAATCACAGATATTTCTTTCTCGCTCATGCTGAAAGTTCATCTGGAAGGAAGAGGGTGGCAAGGAAGTGCCTGCTTCATCATCCTCACCTGGATCCCAGCCTGACGGTGCCTCTACCATCTGAACATCACCAGTCAGGTGGCAAGGGGAGGTAATATGTGGTTCTTACACTTCTCTCATATTTCCTTTGTCAAGCAAACCCCACAGCAATGCCTGTCTTCAAGGAGGTAGGAAAAACAATTTTACCATGTCCCTAGGAGGAGAGGAATCAAAATACTGGTGAAGCCAGGAGACCTCAGAGGTAGGGAGGTCTTTTAAAGGTTATCACAATGTGCATGTAAAGTGATCAGACACTGGGAAAATACAGTATCATTTGGAAGGAAAAGGATAGTATGAACAACAACAAAGACATTTCAGAATAATTATTCTGAAGCAATCAAGAAGGTCTCTCAGCTTTAGATAGGGTAGAAGTGAAAAACTGCGGAGGAATTGTTTGTTGTGGGAGTGGAAAGGCTGAGTTCGGAATCAGTCAGTTCAATTGCTCAGTCATGTCTGACTCTTTGTGACCTCATGGACTGCAGCACGCCAGGCTTCCCTGTCCATCACCAAACCCTGAGGCCTATTCAAACTCATGTCCATTGAATCAGTGATGCCATTCAACCATCTCATCCTCTGTCATCCCCTTCTCCTCCTGCCTTCAATCCCCTCCCAGCATCAGGGTCTTTTCAAATGAGTCAGTTCTTTGCATCAGGTGACCAAAGTATTGGAGTTTCAGCTTTAGCATCAGTCCTACCAATGAGTATTCAGGACTGATGTCCTTTAGGATGGACTGGTTGGATCTCCTTGCAGTCCAAGGGACTCTCAAGAGTCTTCTCCAACACCGCAGTTCAAAAGCATCAATTCTTCTGAATGTTATCTAGGTTGGTTCCCTTCTCCAGGGAATCTTCCTGACCCAAGGATAGAACCTGGGTCTCCTGCATTGCAGGCAGATTCTTTACCACTGAGCCATCAGGGGATACCATAGTGTTACCTCCTCAGAAAGGCCTTTCCTAGTCATACAAATGTAGCCACCCAGTCACACATTATCACACCTCCCCACTTTAGTTATCAGCATAGTATCTAGGGCTAACCAATATTTTTAACGGCTTATCCCTCCCTCTCCATTAAAAAGTAAGCTCCATGAAGGCATGGACTCTATCTTGTATCACCAGTTTCAAATACAGTGCCAGACAGAGTTGGTACCCAATAAATATTTACTGAATGTTCACATGGAACTTTCACTTACAAGACATGCAATAAGGGAACTATAGATAGGGCTCCAATGAGGAAAACAGATTTGGAATAGTGAAGTTCTCTAAACTGTTAGAGGAATAGGAAGTATTTAAACCTTTAGGAATGTTCCCCCTTAGTGGGTAGTAAAGTGTAGGAGATTCAGAAGTCTAAAGGGTAGAGCAGTGTCTCCGGAAGCAAGGACAAGGTTTCATTGAGAGATGAGTCAATGATGGGCAAGTGTTACTTCTTATGAAGAAAAATGGGAATAAGAAAAAGACCATTGGATTTGGAAAGGTCATGTGTAACCATAGATTAAAAGAGCAAAAATGTAGGGCTTAAGAGAAAGGACTTGGCAGGTATAGCTCATTAGTAGAGCAGTTTGGCAGTTAAGGGAATTAGTAGTTTAGCAGGATTGAGTGGGTTTCTTTTTTATGAAACCCAGGCTTCTTAACTTGAAGTTAATGGACCCCTAGGGGGTCCACAAGTTACTTTTAGGAACTCTGCAAACTCAGAAATTATAGGCAAAATTTTCTGTGTGCACAGGGTCAGAGGTGCAGGCATGAGGATTTGTAGTTTCATTATTTTTCAAAAGGTCAAGACCCAAAAGGTAAACAGCTATTGCTGAATAGGAAGAAAATGAGTTTGTTAAATTAAAAAAGAAAAAAACTCGGAGGCCCAGAAAAGGGCTCAGCTTTAAAGAGAAAAACCGCTTATCTAAACAAAAGCTAGAAACAGGTTTTTTTTTTTTTAAGTTCACAATTACATCATCATTTCAGTAAACGTGGGAGTAGAGACCTATCTGGAAACGCTGGAGAAACTTGTGCAAACACGATCCAGTGAAGGGTTACTGAGGCCGGGCAGACGGAGTGCGGAAAGCCTGTGTTCATCAGCCCAGTCTGAAGCCATAGCAGAGCACCACCTGTGTATCCTCACGGCCCAGGTGATGCTCAAGGCTGGGGACTGCCGACATTGTTCTTTAGCCATAAGCGTCCCTCTGAGACTCCAGCCCACCTGTCTGCGAGGGAGAGCCGTCTTAAAACAAAAGGAATCGTCACCGGGAAGGGGGCTCTTCAGTGAGTCAGTTTAGGGACAAGCTTCCCCTATTTGACGCACTTTCCCGCTGTGTTTGGGCAGCAGCTGCCTCCTGCCCAGCCTCCCCACGTCGACAGCTCTCTTCCCGGCCTCAGGTCTCGGCCAGGCTCAGGGTCTAACGTCAGCAAGTCTCCGAACTCATTCACTCAAGAACTGCGGGGTCTACTGGGTGACTCGGGGCCTGAGGAGCACCAAGCCCTCAGGAGTGTGCCCGCACACGGCCCACAGGGAACAACACTCCCGACCTGACAGGAGTTTAACCGGCCGCCGCCTGCACGTCGCAACCGCTTTCCTGACAGGCCGGTGGGCCACGCCAGGGGATGCCAAGCCCAGGCCGGCTCCGCCCCACGTCAGCCCGACATCCCGCGGGAATAGAGCTCTCGCGCCAGGGCCACCAGCCCGCACGCGACCTGCGAGTCTAGGGATTCGGGGTAGGCACTTGAGCGCGGATCTTAACGGCACCAGTCAGCGGTTTGACCTTGAAAGCCGAGTACCGCCCTACCCCTCCCCCGCTCCTCCTCCCCACCCCCCAAAGCAATGCAGCCTGCAGCACACACAGCTCCACCGGCGCCAGTCTGGGGCCCAAATTCCGCCTCGATAGCCCCTGGGCGCTTCGCCCTCTCCCTGTAGCCAATCGGATCCCGACGTGATGCTAGCCAATGGCCGGGGTCAAAGCATCAAGGGTGGTTGAGCCTATCAAAGTTCAGCCTTAAGTTTCTCCCGCCCCCTAGAAAAGTCGGAGGGCGGGTTGATCTACATGTTAGCCAATCAAGTAGCCAATAAACAAGAAGCTTCCAAGATCAAAGGGGAAGGGGTGGGATCTAAGCGGTAGCAACGCCGCGGGGCGAAGGAATGACAGGCAACTTCACTAATACCACAGACATATTTTTTTACGTAAACTAAGGGGCGGGGCTAACTTGGCGGCTGCACCAATGGCTGACTGAGGGGCGTGTCCTCGGGGCCAAGCGGGAGCCGGAGGCCCCGGGCTCTCTGGGCCGCGCCTGAGGCAGACGCGACGGGGTTGGGGGGCGGCGGCGGCAGTGGCGGCGGTGGCGAGGGTGGGCGCCGCAGCTGGCCCGGGTGGATGGAGTTGGAGGGGCGGGGTGCTGGCGGTGTGGCGGGGGGGCCGGCGGCTGGGCCGGGGCGGAGCCCCGGGGAGTCGGCGCTGCTGGACGGGTGGCTGCAGCGGGGCGTGGGCCGGGGGCCAGCGGCGGGGAGGCCGGGGCCTGCAGGCCCCCTGTACGGCAGGATCCGGACTCCGGCCCGGACTACGAGGCGCTGCCGGCTGGAACCACTGTCACCACGCACATGGCGGCGGGCGCCGTGGCAGGGATCCTGGAGCACTGCGTGATGTACCCCGTCGACTGCGTCAAGGTGAGACCTGGACCTGCTCCGAACCCAGCCTGGGGCTGACCCGACCCCCTGGGTCATGCCTGGAGCCAGGATCCCAGCCGAGAGCCGGAGCCGACAGGGTTTCCTTTCTGGCTCCTACCACCACTACACTATTCGACCGATACTCCATGCAAGCAAGGTCCCAGCCGGGAATTGATCCCAGTCAGGAACCGGGACCCATTTCTAACCGTCAGTGAGATCTGAATCGGGACTCTGGGAAGAAAATCTGTCAGCCAAAACCCTGGATCCTATCTGGGACTAAACAGGAATAGGGTGGGATGGGAAAGGAACAGGTAAGTGCTACTAACTTCATTAAGGTAACGCTTATTGAAGACCCAGAATAGGATCTTAAAAGTTAGAGATGTTCCCATTGCTTTTACAAACTAATCTTGTGTGTTTACAAGTGACAAGGCGGGAACCAGAGTCTGGGATCTCTCAGCTAGATGAAAGATTTACTTATTAAATCTTAATCAGTGAGTGAGTGGAAATCATTGTACAGTCAGAATTTAGAGTTCCTGACTGGAAATAATATGGGAAAGACCACGTTCAGGGAAAAGTTTCGGTTTCTCTGTGCAGCAGGCCTGACACCCCACCTATTTCCTGAACATGAAAATGTAGCTGGGATTGGGGTTGTTTGTGTGCAGGGAGCACATCACCCCTCCTAGGAGGGATGGACCTCATAGTGCATATTTTCAGCCACTTGAAGTTGACAAAAAGGGAAAAGTTGCCTATAAGGGAGGCATGACAGTATTGGAAATAGATGTTAGTGTGAAGAAAGTAGAGATTAGTGTAAAGAAAATGGAATGGGACCAATCTGAGGGCATGATTCCTGGAAAGTGAAAGTAGTTTCATCCACACCAAGCAGGCTCTTGAGTGGGTACAAGACTAGGTGGTGACTAGGTGTTTCTGAAGAAAGCTGGGTCACGAGGGGGAATGCATTGTTCTTTACAGTTCTTATTCTTGTGCATTAGCAAAGGAGCCACCACTAAGTAAGCTGAGTGAGAAGTAAACTCAAGGGGACTGTTGAAATAAATATACTGACAGAGATGGGTTCTTCCTTTACATGTTAAGAGTAAGAGTCGAAAAATATTCTCACAGCTCTTGGATGTATGTCTTCTTCTCAAACTAGGAAAAAGTTACATGTTCAGGAGGAGAGTATTAACTTGGGAGGAATAGAAATAAATAGTAAAATCCATGAGAGAGGGGTAAGAGGATGGCTAGTGCTCTAACAATATTGAAATGTCAAACAGATAGGTACAAATTAAAAAGATTTAGACATTTATATAGAATCTAGATTGAATGATTATGAGTTGTTAATGCTGTGTATCCAAAAGTTAACATCTAACTGCAAAGTAACCTCACTACAACTTGAATTGTGAGCAGAGTCTAAGAGTAGATAGTCTAGGGTGCTGTCTTTCAGGATGGGTATCAAATGAAAACTGGATCAAGGAGAGTAATGGCTTAAAAAATACAATGTAATAATGTGACTGACTTAAAAATATTACCACAGCTATTCAATTTAAGTGTTATCCCACTACCTTGGGCAGCTATCTCCTTACTCCATATATTTACATAAATACTGTTTTTGTTGTAAACAATCTGTAACTTCCTCTGTTAGAAATACTTCTAGAAGAGGGGTCCCTAACTTCCAGGCCACGGACTGGTGCTAATCCTGTTGGATCAGCGGCAGCATTAGATTAGAAGTAAAGTACACAATAAATGGAATGTGCTCATATCATCCCAAAACACCCTTCCTATGTGCCGTCTGTGAAAAACTGCCTTCCACGAAACTGGTCCCTGGTGCCAAAAAGGTTGGGGACTGCTGCTCTAGAATCCTTGGCTGCATATCCTTAATGGGGCAAATCTTTGTCCTCTGACAAGATGGAATTGATGTTTTAGTCACTGAAGCCATTCAGAATCAAATGTGGTAGTTCAGGTGGGAGATCAAGATGGGTAATGGTGATGAGGGTCAAAGATAAAGTAGGACAGGAAAGCAAGGAGATTGATTTCCTCCTGAGCTGATAAACCCACTGAGGGAACACTTGGAAAGAGAAGTTCCAGAAATGTTTTGCATAAATGTAGCAGCATTGCTGAAATAAGTCACTTGCAGCCTTGCGAGGTAGCTGTTTTGGAGAACAGTTCTTATTCATTTACATAAGCGTTGGAAATTTTTTTTTAATTAGTAATACAACATTACAGTCATGCCTCAAAGCACTCCATTAAATAATTATTTCATCTGGAGGAAAAAAAATGCTCAGGAGTTTTCAAAAATACAAAAGCGTATTTTAGAAGAAGCATTTTCATTTGCCATAGATGCTGGGATTTAAATGACTAGAGGGAAAAACTCTGTGAGACCGTTAGGACTCAGGGTCAGTTAATACTGATTATAGCAGTAGATACTGTTGTGCAGACTTGACAGTAACATTCAGATCTCTTTCTTCAGAGGGGGCGTCCCGGTTTACTTGTCCCTCGGCAGCCCTTCTTCCTCTTTTACCATAAATAGGTGGCAGAGAGGAAGAGCAGCTCAAACTACCCTAAAACTAGAGGCAGGTATCTGTGTTGGAGTCTAAAGGCCAATCACAGTGTTTGCTAGTGAAAGCTGACAGTGTCTCTGGCATGCAGGACTGTGCATCCCCAGGCCACTTATCGGGGTCAGTTCAGTTCAGTCGCTCAGTTGTGTCTGACTCTTTGCAACCTCATGAATCGCAGCACGCCAGGCCTCCCTGTCCATCACCAACTCCCGGAGTCCACCCAAACCCATGTCCATTGAGTTGGTGATGCCATCCAACCATCTCATCCTCTCATCCCCTTCTCCTCCTGCCATCAATCTTTTCCAGCATCAGAGTCTTTTCCAATGAGTCAGCTCTTCATATCAGTGGCCAAAGAATTGGAGTTTCAGCTTCAACATCAGTCCTTCCAATGAACACCCAGGACTGATGTCCTTTAGGATGGACTGGTTGGATCTCCTTGCAGTCCAAGGCACTCTCAAGAGTCTTCTCCAACACCAAAGTTCAAAAGCATCAGTTCTTTGGTGCTCAGCTTTCTTCACAGTCCAACTTTCACATCCATACATGACCACTGGAAAAACCATAGCCTTGACTAGATGGACCTTTGTTGGCAAAGTAATGTCTCTGCTTTTTTTTTTTTTTTTTTGCTTTTTAATATGTTGTCTAGGTTGGTCATAACTTTCCTTCCAAGGAGTAAGCATCTTTTAATTTCATGGCTGCAGTCACCATCTGCAGTGATTTTGGAGCCCAGAAAAATAAAGTCTGACACTTTTTCCACTGTTTCCCCATCTATTTGCCATGAAGTGATGGGACTGGATGGCATGATCTTAGTTCGTTGAGTTAAATATCCTTGGGAGGGACCATGGGAAGTCAGCATAGCCTGCTAGGCTACAGTTACTCAACCAGCTATTTCCATGGTCATAATAGGTTTGGGAGTGCAAGTGAATTCCAATTTTCCTTTTCTGTGCTTCAGAGGCAAGCACCAGACTATCTAAAAGGGTAGGTTCTGCAGCTTAAAGCAGTCAGAACTCTTCTCAATATCTTGTTAAGCACCTGTCACCAAGGTGCTGCTTTTTGGCTTTGCAGTGGTGAAGCAAATAAATCTATAAGTTGAAAAAGAACAAAGGGAAATAGATCTTTTCAAACCAATGGAAGATTAGGAGATGGAAACATTGGCTTCTTTGATTTTCTTGTATCTAATAAGTATTCAGTAAATGGCAATTGCTCATGTTTGTCATGCCCTGTTTGATGTGCCTTGCAGTTATTGATTTAATCCTTGGAACAGATTCATGAAGTAAACACCATTTTCATTATTTTATAGATGAAGAAAAAGAAGCAAGTTAAGTAACTTTCCACAGTCACACAGTTAGTGGCAGAGCCATGATTTAAACAAGTCTGACTCCCCAGCCTTCCATACAGCCTCCGAAAAGCAGATTTCCAGAACCAAGCAAGGCACAGAATTTCACAATAGTGCTTCTTCCTAAACATGACCTGCAGATGAACAGCTGGACATATCGATCATTGCAGCCACAGAGGAACTTTAGCATGAAAACAAAAAATAAAAAATCAAGCCTGATCTACTAGTGGTTAAAGAGCAGTTAGTTGCCCATCCATATCTTCAAAAACTGGTAACACGAGACAGTGCTGCCATGATCTGTAAACTCTAAGGTATGAACTAATATTTCTGAGAACCATATTTGCATACAATAAAAAGCCTTGTATTTCTGACACCTCATAAATTAGCAATGGCTTTTACATGATTTAACTCTGAATCCCCACAATAGCCCTGTGCACTAGCCATCCTTGGTCTCATATTATAGATGATGGCCTGAAGCTCAGAGGTTAAGTGACATGCCTGAGACTACACAGCCAGCAAAGCTGGAGCTCCTGCTCAGGCTTTCATACTGAAATGTGGCTTGGTTTACCACATTGCTTCCTTCCCTATTAGTCTGACTTTTCTTCAAAGCCAGGCAGTGTTTTTTTTTTTTTTTTTAATATCGAAGACTATTCATTAATTCTTACTTAGAGATTTCATCTTTCTCTGAAAGATTTCTTGACTCACAAATTTGGGAAGCCATATTTGTTTTTATATTTGGTGTGGCTTAGGCCTGGGTCTTCTCCGTGAGGGTGTATCTTCATTGAGTTGAAATTGTTAGTTAGATTTAGACGTGTGTAAAATGTTCAGTGTAACTTACCACCATATCTTGTTTCTCTTGTGGGTAAATGGTTCCAGGCCTCTGAGGCCAGACCTTCAAGTCTGGTTACCCAAATATGACATTGACTCCAGCAGAACACTGGGATTTCTAAACATTCCCTCAGTACAAGATTAGTTTTTGAACAAACCTATGGAAACACACAGTTGTTAAGCTACCAGTTTTATCTATTAGTGTCCCTACCCAGCAAAGGCCTGTCGCTCCTTGAATAAACTCCTCTGATGAATTTTATTCTCCCAGGTGATGTGAAAGATCAGTAAACACATTCTTTATTGGAAATATGGAATGAAGTAGGAATTTAAACTGTACTTGGGCATTAGTTGCCCCTATTGGTTCTCTAATGGTGTTTTTGAAGTGGTGTAGACAAAGCTAAGATTCTTCATTCTTCTGTTCATTCATTCAACAAACAAATCTCAAGTGCCTACTGTATTGCAGGCACTGGATATTGATTTTATACTATCTGATAGTCTCCAAGCCACTTTAGCCTTGAAATGGGTCAGTAAACAAGAGATCTGCCCTGTAGACTCATCTTTCAGAAAAAATCGGTGATTTGTGAACTATAAGATTAATTTCCCAAATTTCAATAAAACTTTGTCCAGGAATGTCATATAGAATATCTACTATATACGTTCATTCCAGTCATTGAATCCTCTGGAGATTCCAAGGGTTATGTTTCACTGAGACTAATTTTTATTCATTGATGCCAGTTTTGGGATTTAGTTTAGATTAGAAATTTGGAATCTCCCTCAGTTTTAGAGACTAGATTGGTTTCCACCTTCATAGTTTGAGGGTAAACTTACTTTCCCAGGAAACTGGAGCAGCATCTATTAGGAATGTTATTTCTGCCAAAACTGTAATGTACAGGCCCAGCTGCCAATGCCAAATATTCTGAAGAAGTCAGATTATCATCAAGCTTATGTCAGAGGTTGAGTCCTCATCTCATTGTAAGTGATCAGCAAGCAGGCCTAGGATCAGTTTTCAGTAGTAATAAAGTATATTGTAAATAACTAACTTTAGAATCCACTTGTAAAGAGCTCTTAGCCTGAGTTTATTAAGATACAAAAGCAACTTCTCCTGAAACACAGGCTTAATATTTGTTGCTGAAGCTATGAATCACTTTGGAGTTCAAGAACACTTACCAAGGAGTAATTTTTTGAGGGAAAATAATGGTGTTCTACTCATAGAGTCATATGTTATTGTTTAGTCATTAAATTGTGTTCAGTCTTTTGAGATCCTGTGGACTGTTGCCTGGAGGTTCCTTCTGTCCATGGGATTTCCCAGGCAAGAATACTGGAGTGGGTTGCCATTTCCTTCTCCAGGGATCTTTTCCAACCTAAGAATTGAACCCACCTCTCCTGCATTGGCAGGTGGGTTCTTTACTGCTGAGCCACCAAGGAAGCCTGTAGAGTCATAGATGACCAGAAAAAAAAAAAAACATCCAAGGCTTGGAAAGATTGGATATAGATTTGGAAGGCAGTAAAACTGGCTGCCAGGTATCACTTCTACATATTGACGCGGTTTCACATAGAAGGTCTGCCCAGAGCTCGGGCCTGAGTGCTGAGACTGGGTGAGCCGTCAGATCCCTGACACTGCGCTTCTCCCTTCTGTACTTTCAGACCCGGATGCAGAGCCTACAGCCGGATCCAGCCGCCCGCTATCGCAATGTGTTGGAGGCCCTCTGGAGGATTATAAGAACGGAGGGCCTGTGGAGGCCCATGCGAGGCCTGAACGTCACAGCAACAGGCGCAGGGCCTGCCCACGCCCTCTATTTTGCCTGCTATGAAAAGTTAAAAAAGACATTGAGTGATGTAATCCACCCTGGGGGCAATAGCCATATTGCCAATGGTATTGAGCCTTCCTGTGCTGGTTCTCCCACTTTCCCAACTCTTTGGGCTTTGCTGCTCTCAGTGCTTTCCAGTCTCAGCATGGTTTGAAGCTGCAGCTTTGGGCTGGGGTAGGCCAGATTATGGAGGAGGGACTTCCAAACCTGATGTTCTAAGACAATGAGCTGCTTCCATCTCACGCCGCCTTCCAGGCACCTCAACAAATGGTTACAGTATCCTTCCATATGTACCTGCTTGACTCCTTTATCTTCTCCCTGGCATCAACTTCTAATGCCCTGACAATGTAGAGACACACACTGAGCTGCCCACTCTATGTATTTCTTGGTAGTCAGGTGTTAATCCTGCTCCTCGGGGTAGGATCAGAGGTGACCCAGTTACCCACAGAAGACAATGGAGCCTCATTCTTCGCCTCACATTCTCAGGATCCCAATTGCCTGGAGGCAGTTTGTGTCACAGAGGACAAAACAGGAGCTTAACGAGTGAATGGCGGTGGGGCCTGGGTCTTTTGTCCAAAGAAACCAGAGGTTGACGGTTGTGTGGGAGTGAGGGAAGGGATAGCAGCCTGGAGAAAACCGAAGTGAAAAGGGAGAGGAGAGGAGGAGGGACAGGGTAGTTCAGGCCCTGAGAGGAAAGTCTAGATGGACAGCTGTTAGGCTCTGGAGACAGGCTGGGCAGCATGGGGCAGCAGGGCAGAAGGTGAGGCTCTGTGGTGGAGACCCAGCCTCCTGCCCCTCGTGTGCTCCCTCCAGGGGGCTGATGCATTGGCATCCGCTGGCCACAGTGGACTAGCTTTCTATCTGGGGCATGAGCTGCATCTGTCCTCAGAGCCATCTTTGTTGATGAAATCTGGGCTGTTCTCTCAG
Source organism: Aepyceros melampus (assembly GCA_006408695.1). NCBI lineage: Eukaryota > Metazoa > Chordata > Mammalia > Artiodactyla > Bovidae > Aepyceros > Aepyceros melampus. The sequence continues at coordinate 647,636 of SJXQ01004574.1, forward strand.
ACTCTTCCTGGCCTTCGTATGGTAGCTGTGGAAGGTAGACTGATGGCCATAGTTAGGGGGAACAAATAGCCTCATTTCTCTCAACAGGCATCTAGAAGCAGTGGGTTCCCGTCTTTTAAACTGGCTGTTAGTATCCCCTCTCCCTGCTGTGGTTTATCACAGCCACTCCCCTTCACTCTGGGGTCTCCCTGAGTCATTTCACCCCTTCCTGGCCTTACATGTGGCAGTTGTTTTTTTCCTTTGCAGGTGCAGCTGGGTGTGTGGCAACATTACTTCATGATGCTGCCATGAATCCAGTGGAAGGTAATGATTCCTCACCCTTTCCCTCTGGGCAGCTTCATCTACATCTGTAGGCTTTTCCTTAATTTTGGGTTTGCAGAAGAAAGCCAGGGAGCACCCTATCAGTTTTGGTGGGAAATCCTGCTGTGTTACATTATCTTACCAGTAGAGGGCACTCCCTCCATGCGGTCAGTGCTTAGGAAGATTCCCTTAGGCAGGAAGCATATTCACTGAGATTTAATTCATCTGGGGGTACCCTAGAAAAACATGAGACTGTCTGGGCCTGTTCCTGGGCCTTCCTGAAAGTCCACTTTGTAGTGGATTTGATCTAAAAAATTTAGCAGATTATTTCAGTTCTCTTCAAAGAGATGAAAATGGATTTTGACATTTGAAAATACTGCCTGTCTTATTGGAATGAATAATGGTTGAGATAGAAATGAAAGGGTAACGTCAGCAGAGCTTGTCCCTGCAGTGCTGCTTAGATCTTGGCTTTTCAGTTGTAGAATGAGGTCCCCAAACAGATATGAAAGGATAGCACAGTTGCCATGTTCCTTAAGGTTCCAGTTCTTTACCTGTCTGGGCAAGACCATGGCAAGGAAAGGGCCAAAGCTAAGCTGAAGATCTCGAACTCATACCATGAATCCACTTGAAGGGGTGGGAGATGTTTGGAAACAAGCCACACTCTTCTTGGCTAAGACTTTTGCTTTGGTCGCCCTTCTCCAGCTCTTCCTCCTGTGGAAGGATTGTCCTCATATTGTAAGAGTTGGCATTCTTTGTACCAAGGATTGGGATTGTTAGGGCTGCGAGTTTGTTATTATGTTCACTGCCACTGAGTCTTTTCTTGTCTTGGGACTTACTGAAAGAGTAAGATGGTAGTAATAATAGGTACCTATTTCAAGGAAACCCTTTGGAGTCTCAATGGTAGATATACCTTGTATATTAATTGGTTGGTCTTAAAGAAATCCTACTGGCAGTGGTTCCATTATTTTTTAGCCGTTTATCAACCCTCTCCTATCCCCTCTTCTCAGAAAGGGGAAACTTTCACTTAGCAGGCCAACTGACAACTCACATACTTTTTTCTCTCTCCAATCCATTGGCTGACCCACTGACTTGGGACTCTGTTCCTGGACATTGCTGCTCACCGGCTGAATGCTGTCGCCATTCCCTTCTCACTGATGGCACCGCCAGTGGTCAAGCAGAGGATGCAGATGTACAACTCACCGTACCACCGGGTGACAGACTGTGTACGGGCAGTGTGGCAGAACGAAGGGGCTGGGGCCTTCTACCGCAGCTACACCACCCGCTCACCATGAACGTTCCCTTCCAAGCCATTCACTTCATGACCTACGAATTCCTGCAGGAGCACTTTAACCCCCAGAGACGGTACAACCCCAGCTCCCACGTCCTCTCCGGAGCCTGTGCAGGAGCCGTAGCTGCCGCTGCCACAACCCCACTGGACGTTTGCAAAACACTGCTCAACACCCAGGAATCCCTGGCTTTGAACTCAAACCTTACAGGACACATCACAGGCATGGCTAGTGCCTTCAGGACGGTGTATCAAGTAGGCGGGGTGACTGCCTACTTCCGAGGGGTGCAGGCTAGAGTCATTTACCAGATCCCCTCCACAGCCATCGCTTGGTCTGTGTACGAGTTCTTCAAATACCTGATCACTAAAAGGCAAGAAGAGTGGAGGGCAGGCAAGTGAAGCCGCACCAGATGGAACCAGGGTTCAGCCAGCACTGATGCCCTGCCCACCCCGGCCACGTTCTCCACCTTGGGACGCACCCCAGCCTCGAGCGGAGGAAGGAAGGCAGAGGGCTCGCTCTCCCCAGGCTCTGGGTGTCTGGCTGACACCAGTTCCTGCCGCCCTCTGTCGCCACCGCCTTTCCTTCCAGGCCTTAAGCAAGTGCAGCGAGTCACACCACAGTATCTCTGACACTCTCCTTCCCGGGCCTGATGTGACCTGCTCTAGACTGTTACAGAGGGATAAGCAGCTCATTCCCCTGGTTCCTAATAAAAAGCCTTTAAATGAAATGGTTTCATTGGGTTTGTATTGCCAAAGGGGAAGTGAAATGCTAGCAACTGTTCTTGACTTGAAGTGTAAATTAAGGGGCCCATAGGGAAGGTTTATTGTGTTTGTAGTTTTTGTTTCTGCTGTTTTCGTGGTGATTTAAGACTCTCGGGTTATACTCCCCCTTGATTAGTAATAGGCTCCAAGGAATCTCTCTGATGGCAGGAACAATGGGTCTTTGGCAGATCCTAACTAAAAAGGTGCTCTTGATCCTCACTGTTGCCTTTCCCCTAGGGCAGTGGCTCAGGCAGGCGATCTCTGCTCTGGTTCTCAGCTCTGCCTGCAGCAGTACACCTTTCCACATGGCACTGGTTTTCTTATGTAGTTGCAAAGCTAAAATTAGTGAAACTTCAAGTCCTGAAGATTACATGGTAAATAATAATAATACTTTTCATTTGATGTTAAGGCTTTTACAAAGTACTTTAACATAGGTGATCTCATTTGATTCTCCTAAAATCTGAAGTAGGCAGTGCAGGTATCATTTCTGTTTTCTCAGAAAGGGTGTGACTTGCTCCAGGTCTCACAGTAACTGCAGAACTGGGACCCCAACTCAGATCATTTATCCCTAGAAGTGAAAAGAAAGTGAAGTCGCTCAGTCGTGTCCGACTCTTTGCGACCCCATGGACTGTAGCCCACCAGGCTCCTCTGTCCATGGGATTCTCCAGGCAAGAATACTGGAGTGGGTTACCATTTCCTTCTCCAGGGGATCTTCCTGACGCAGGGATCGAACCCAGGTCTCCCGCATTGCAGGCAGACGCTTTAACCTCTGAGCCAAATAGTCCCTAGAAGTGAATCTAATTGTGCCCTCCTACACAGATAGGGAAAGAGCAGAGGGTATGTCCTCCACTTGCCATCCGAAGGAGCTCCCTGCCCAGGACTACTTGGGCTCTGAGAGACTTGAGGGACAGGATTTTCACCGGTGGGTTTGGTGGGCCAGTCTGTTCCTTTCTTTTGGAACCTGAACTAGTTGTTAACAAGTTATTCAGTACACCCTGAAACTTCCATCTGTCATCTTTGCTATGTCATCTGTCATTCATTCATTAACTACTGAGCATCTGTGTTGGGCACTGGTGTTGGGGACATGATAATAAATAAAACCATCCCCCCCACCTCCAAAAAAAAGAGTAAAAGATTAAAAAATTATCCCAGCCCTCAAGGAGCTTGCCTGGAGAGGAAGATACATGTAAACAGGCAATTACAAGATAAGATGACAAAAAACGTGATCAGTAAAACTAGACACTTGTTGAGGGGACAGAATACCAAACCTGGTCTTGGTGATGGGGTAGAAGGAAGTGACATCTGAAGGAATACCTGGAAGGCAAATGAGCTGTGAAGTTTTGTTGTTTAGTCACTAAGTCGTGTCCAACTTTTTTGCAACCCTGTGGACTGTAGCCCATCAGGCTCCTCTGTCCATGGGATTTCCCAAGCAAGAATACTGGAGTGGGTTGCCATTTTCTTCTCCAGGGGATCCTCCTGACCCAGGGATCAAACCTGCATCTCCTGCCTGGCAGGCAGATTCTTTACCACTGAGCCACAAGGGAGGCCCTAGCTGTGACGAGGGGAGGGGAAATGTTCTCAGCAAAGACCTGGAGCATCTGGGGTTCAGTTTGCAAGGGGTTCCATGGTGGCAGACAGCCTGGGTAAGGCATGCAGCTGGAGAGCCAAGCAGGGACTGGGTCTTAAAAGCAACACTAAGGAGTTTAGAGTTTATCCTGCAGGCAGTGCAGAAGTATTACAGGGTTTTAAGCAGAGGAATGGTGTGATGAGATCTGCAACTGAAACAGATCACTTAGGCTCTCTAAGGAGGAATTAGAGGAGCAAGACTGGACAGGCAGGCAGACCTGGGAGAAGGCTGCCAAAGTCATCTGGGCAAGGCTGCACTGAGGTCTGTGCGGGGACTGTGGTGAGGGGGAGAGAGGAAAGTGGCAGACTGGAGCAGGGTTAGGGCTGTAGATCAGCAGGATTTGGTTACAGAGTAAATCTTGTTCTCCTTCCACCTGACAGCCCTTCAAGTATCTATGGAGAATCCTGTCTGAATGCACTTGAAACAAACTGTCAAGGAAACAGCAGGGTCTCCTGTTCTGAGCCTTAAGTAAGCTTTGCCACCCCTCTGATTTAGTGATGGGAGAGAGATGTTAACAGAGCCACACACACAGTGATCGCTGAAGTCTGAATGGCCTGTGGAGTAAGAAGAGCATGACGAAGTCATTGCAGAGGTCATTTCAGGGGGTTTGCTTTTCAAGTGCAAGAGAACAGCTGCTTCCCAGCACCAGCTAAGCACAAGAACAAAGGGACGTTCCCAAACCTGGGCCCTGTTGTCAGCTTTCCAGAGCTACTGCCTGACATGGTATCCAGACCACAGCAGACATGGGGCAATAAGATCCGCTCCTCAAGAAAAGGACATGGGATAATTTCAGAAAGAATGGAAGTCACTAAAGACCCCCTCAGTTCTGATACCATTCACAAATAATGAGAAAAGATAGCAAAGTGACCTTTCAGTCTTCGACGGTGTTCCAGCGACTAGAGGACAGTTGGTTTGGAGTTTGGACCCGGCCTTAGGTTCCCAGGTCTCTGGGTCCGATCACTAGAGAAGACAGAGGTAGAAAAGGGTGATGGGGTGAGAGTCTAGATGTCAGTGACTGGGTACCTGGATCAGAAAGCAAGCCTCACTTTCACAGGGCTCACCACACCCATGGGAACTGTGGCTTTTGAGGGTAGCCCCCAGCTCAGAGTCTGCCTGGAAGGTCAGGTAGGTTATGTAGCACTGTGAGGACCCAGCACCAAGCCACCATCAAGGGGTCAATTCCTGCACAGTGTTTACTGACTGGGAAAATGAGAAAATAAGTCACAATCTAGCCAGAGAAAAATGTCTTCATCTGACATGCAAGACCAGTGTGAATGAAACAATCTTATATTAACACAAAGCAGTGTGTAGTCATGTACTAGACTCCATGAAACCAACAATGAGACTGAGAGACAGAAAAGATTACTGTAGCCCAGAGTTAATGAGAAAGAAGTGGCTTTGATTAACAGTAAAATGAAAAACAAAAGTTTGTAAAAGCCAAAAAAAGTGCTAATTTTATAAAATTTAGAAAACATAGAAAGAAAATACCTCTACTCCTGTTACCCAGAGAATGTGACAACATTTTGATGTGCACATCATCTAGTATTTTTCCTATGCGTAGTTCTTGTTAATTTTGAAAAATCAGACCACACTGTCAACAGCTGATTTCACATAACCATATATGGTGCCCATCCTTCCATGTTATTAAATTTTCTTCCATCACCTCAATGTAAATGGCCACATAATATCCCATTGTCAAATGTATAATAGCTTATTCGGTCAGTCTCTTGGTGCACCTTTATAATAATTTATTCTCAAGAGCATTGCTGCGGGAGGTCAAAACTGAACAAAAAGGAGAGCAGGGCAGCTGTGGAGAGAAGGTGCAGGGTGGGGAGACAGTTTGGTGCTCCCTCCCAGCAGAAGCTTCAGAGATCCTAAAGGGAGACCAGGCGTAGGGTAGTGGTTGGAGGGGGTGAGGCTGACCAGTGAGGAGGTCAGAGGTAACAGGGTTCTTAGAAGTCATCCCTCCTGGAGCCCTGCCCCACTCTACAGCATCCCTGGCAGACCCACTCCAGGGTTTGGGTGCTCACTGCTACCCGAGGCCAACCATGTTCACTCGCTACAAATTTCATTGGTTAGAAAGTCCACTCTTTGTTCTTCTGCTTCCATTCTAGAATCATGTCACTCTCCTGCTTTTGAGGCCAAATTCCTCACCATGGCCAGCGGGGCTTTACATAATTTGGCCTCTGCCTGTCTCTCCAATCCAAACGTACAACTTGAACACGAGATATTCAAAACAAACACATATTTTCCTGATAATCTAAAATGTCCCTTCTGTTGTCTTCAGTCATGGATTTAGGAGACAAACAATATTCTGTCTAAAACTATCAGAAACCTCACACGATCGCTGTTCAGCTTGGATGTGCAGTACCTGTTACCTCCTGCTACCTTACACTGGTGAGCAGAGAACCATGCTATGAGCGTCACACACAGTATTCCTGCATTGTCAGGGCTCTAGAAATGCAACCTCTCCACCATGACCACCCCTGCCCTCCACGCTCACACACTGAAAAGAAAGAACAATTCTTTCTATTGAGGCACTTAGGTCTCCCTGTAATTTCTACCTGTGATCTCCCTCTACTGCTGGAGCAGCAAAGAATCAGACTAATCCTTATTCTCTCTGACAGCCCCTCAAAAATATTAAGACAGCTGTCATGTCACCCAGGGAGGGTCAGATTCTGGAGAGCCTGAAAGTGAGGTGAAGGAGTCTAGACTTGCTTGGCAGCTAATGAGGAGTTCTCATGGTTCTTAAGCAGGGAGGGACAAGGCTAAAGCAATGTCAGGGTGCTTTCAAGTAACAGTCCAGATAGGGGATGACCTGGAGTAGGGGGAGGTGGCACTAGAGACAGGGACTTCAGGTGAGGGCCTGTCATCACCATTAGAAAAGGGGACCCTCTGAAATATTGTTACTGGAAGATGAAAGGGGCTTGATGATGGTTTAGACAATCATCAAGGGAACTTAGGGCTTCCCAGGTCGCAAAGACTGGTAAAGTAATAAAACTCCAGCTGCCAATGCAGGAGACGCAAGTTTGATCCCTGAGTCAAGAAGATCCCCTGGAGGAGGACGTGGCTACCTACTCTAGTATTCTTGACAGGATAATCCCAAGGACAGAGGAACCTGATAGGCTACAGTCCACGGAGTCGCAAAAACTCAGACACAACTGAGCTACTGAGCACGCACACACACACACATGGGAACTTGCCTATTGGCTGTTTGCACAGTGAGGCTAGCTCAGAGTTGCTCTTTCTTCCTAAGGGCCTGCCCACCTATGGCAGCATGGCATCAAGTCAGATGTCTTAGATTCTCGGACTCCCAGGGAGGCCTAGAAACAAACCAGTGCTGGAAATGTGTATGTGCAGGGGAAAGACAGCCTGGGCATTTGTCTACAGGTGAACAAAGAAGGGTAAACTAGGAGGAAAATCTAGCTTGCTCCTGAGACACTGACCCGAGACTCTGATGTTCTCCTTACATGGGTTTCTTTTAGCTGCAAGGTCTCTGAACAAGTGGAGAACCAGGGCTATTACACCTGAGCAGGGAAGCTGTGTGTGTTGTGCAGGGCTTGCCCCTTGCAAGCAGGAGCTGAAAGCTTTCCCTGGGAGGTAGGAACCTACTCTGGCATCTGACACAGGATGTTTCACTGAAGGACAGCACCACTCCTCAGGGAGCCTCTGCTCCTAAAGAGGAGCCTAAGAAGGTCAATAGTGAAGTGAGGGCCTCACGGTCAAGTACAGTCTCCCTGAGGGCCTCCTCCACACAGCACATCCCACGATGTGCTGGCTAGGAATCCAAAAGACAGAAAACTTGGTCCCTGCCACGTGGCTCACAGAATGTTTAGAAAGTCATGTTTAGGCAAAAGCAAAGTCACAGAACACAAACTGAGCCCATACAGGCTGAGTGACCCACGGAGTGGGGACATCGGAGGACATTCCCTTAAGGAAGGAGTTGACACAGACTTTGAAGAAGGGCTGAGTCTGAAGAAAGAAGAGACAAGAGTTTTGCACCCAGCAGCGATGGCTCAAGGAATAAGCCGAGGGATGGAGGAGAGGTGGCTGGTCCTGAGGGCAGAGAAGGAAGGTTGCTTCACAGACCAAATTGGAGGATGCTGAGGTCATATGGCCATAAAAGGCATTGTGCTTCAAGAGGGACAATGTGATGAAAAAGATGTTCGATGGAAAGGCTGTGTGCAGGTCTGAACTGGGGACCTGCCAAATGCAAGGAGGATGGCAGGAGATTTCTGAAATTACCTGGATGGGAGATATTTGCCTGGGTTCAGGCAGATGGCAGTGGGACCATCTGTTCACCCTACCTCCTAGCAGATTGATAAAATATGAAATTAAGAAGTTACATTTTATTTGGCTCTGTGGTCTAAGATCACATTTAAACATATAGAATTTTTCAAACAGCCATTGGATTAACTGCTCAGGTGAACCTCACAATCACAACTGAGGGAAATATAGGAGAAGCCGTGTACCTTCTACCACTTGTTACCATGTGTCGTAGACTTGCTCAAATGTGAGTTGCATAAGAATCCTGTTGTGTTAGGAGTGCAGGAATGATTATCCCTAGTTTGCAGGTGAGAAAACAGATGCTGAGAAAGGTTAAAAGCATTTGCTCACAGCCACACAGCCAAGGACCGTCAGCCAGCTCTTTGGATCCTGATTTCACAGGTACAGTGTAACAGAGACCTCTGGTGTAAAACACCACCTTAGCCTAGATCTGCGGCCCACTTCAGCTAAATACACTAATTCCTGGCGTTAATTACTAGTAATTCAGCTTGTTCAGGGTCACTCAGCCGAGTCCGGTCTGCCGGGACAAAGCGCCCAAGGAGTGGAAGTAGAGGGGAGGGCGAGCCCTCCCATCACCTCCCCCATCTTTTAGAAGACATTAAACACCCTCTGTTTGTCCCCCTCCTGACTCAGACACGTCCTGGCTTTCCAGGAGGCGGACAACACATTCGATCTGCATTAGGTCAGCTTGTGCAACAAGATAAAGTTTGGACAGAGTGAGGGCAGGGTCTCAAGGTCACCACTGTTTGGTGTTAAGAAAGCCAATAAAATGCTAGTGCTTGCTTGGGATCAGAAAAAGCAAGGAGGAGATCCCTGGGGAGGCATGGTCCTACCCCTCATCCAGCAGATACTCCTGCCAGCCCCTCAAAATCCACTCCCACTCCCCAGCCACCTGTAGCCATAAGCCAGTTGCAGCCCATACAAGCAACAAGTTCTCGAGTTTGAAGTGTCTTCCCCTCCTCCCCTCAAATCTTCTCTCTTTCAGGACCATGATCTGCTTATTGCAATTTTTCTAACCTATATAATTACATAAGTAATTGTGAACTGAGATGGTTCTTACTTTGGAATATGTGAATTTAAGGTACATTTTGCATCTGGATAAATCCTGAAATCTCTGCTTTATCTTCTGCCTGGCTCACCTGATTCTCAGACCACTTTCCACAAATTGCATTGACAACTATGACCCAACACCAGAGATGGGGGTGGGGAGAGCAGAAGGCCCACACGTGTATTCACTACAAATTCGCAGTTACCATGGTCACTTGCACCTCTTAAATCATGTGCTGCTGTAGCTGCTGACTTTCAACATCCCCTGAAAGGAGTTCAGGGTGGAGAGCAGAAATGAGGCACCCTGTGCTCTGGGAAAACTGGCAGAACAAGTCTTCAGACAGCTAGAATCTTTCGGGAGTCAATTTTATGCACCCAGTTCTTGTATCTCCTCACATCTGGAAAAGCACCAAAATCCTTCATGGTGACATCTATTCCTTATGACTAGCATAACCTTCATGAGACTAGTAGAAACCTTTTGCAAAAAAATATGTGCTTGATTACATGCACTTCGCCTTCACCAAAATCACATATATATTGACCTTCCGCCCTTACCTCTTTGGAGCAGTTTCTCAGAGCTATCTGAGATGCTGTATCCCAGGCTACAGTCCTCCTTTTGCCCCAAATAAAACATAACTCTCAACTCTCACTTTGTATGTTTTTTTTAAGTCAGGGAGACAGTACACCTACATTAACTCTGGTCCCGTTTAACAAGTCTACCAACCAAGGCAAAGGTCACCTTGAGAGAACCGTCTGGTTTCTAAGATGCTAATGTACCATCCCCTTTACCTCCAGCACTTACTCTCGAGTCATTCCCACCTACACCAGAGCATGCCCCAAAGTGGTCGCCTATTACCGCAAGAGATGAGGGTTACTGGTACACCTGCCAGGGTCCACCTTGAAGTGTCAGAACCACATGCTCTCTAAGAAGATCCGGTCTTGTGTTTTCCAAGTGAGCTCTTGAAACAATTGCAGCTTGGCTTGTTACATATGCATGTTCCAGGGCCCCAGTCAAAGCCTTTGGAGGTATGGCTCAGGAATCTGCATGTTTAACAGCATCCACCATCACCCGCCACACCCCAAGTGATTATGATGTCTCATAAAGTCTGAAAACGGATCCAGTCCAACCTCTCAACTTACAGATGGGAAAACTGACGCTTATGGTTACAAAGCCATACAACCAGAATACAAATTTCTTTGTCAATCTCTCTCTGTTTCTTTCTCCTCTTTCCCCTCCCTCCCTCCTTCCTTTCCTCTTTTCTCCCTTTATTTCAAGACTGTGGACTTTTTCTCTTTTACTACACACAGGTCAGCACAGAGGTTCCAGTTCACTGGGTAGCTTTGCTCCCCACCTAGTTATACAATTCAGCTTTCTTGTGCGTTTTTTTCTTTTAAAGTCTTAATTCTTTCTAAAATCAGTAACGAGGAAAGATGGTTTGACACATAGCAATGAGCATAATTTTTCATCTGCCGGGAGGCTTAAGACATGGGCAGAGTAGAAGTAAATGGAAAGCAGGCTTACGCATTTGTTCCTATATTCATCAAACCATCACTGACCATCCATCGGTGGGACTGGTGCTGGGAGTACCACAGCCCCTAAGACAGGGCCCCTGCCTTTGTTCTAATTCAGTTCACGTCACAGCAAGATTCGAACTGGAAAATGAAACCGGATGACTAAAGAGCAAGCGCTGGCCAAAGGGGCCAGCAGCAGCCCCAAGGGAAAAAGAACATGGTCCCAGGCCAGCTTTGTTCTCTCCTGTGGCCATCGCCCTTGGCTTCCCTCTTGGAGCAATAGAATCTGTGGTCCAAGACTCACATACGGTGTTTCTAGTCCCAGATCGGCTATATCCTGGGTTCAAGAACAGAAGTCAGGGTGGGGAAGGAAGGGGGCTCTTCCTCCCTCCCACAGCATCAGTGCCTGTGTGCTGGAAGAAGGGAAGTCTGTATGAGGCCTCCCCTGACAGATCAGCAGGCTTAGCAGTCCATGCAGAGCCAATAAACATAGTCTCCTTGGACTTTAATAACATTTTGAATGGGTTCCCACTTAAGCAGTCCTTGAGAAACTTGGAAAATATGGCTCAGTGTGAAAGTTTTATTAAGCAGGATGTTGGGGAAATTAGTGGTATCATTTAGCATCCCCCAAAATCATTTTTGGCTTTAATTTGCTTTGCCCTAGGTGGTCTCTGAGCCACCCTTGTCTTATCCCCCTCTGTCTCTCTCCTGATCCCAGTGACCCTTCAAAGGGACATGTGCAGCTTTGAACAAGGTTGTAAACTGGGACTTGCATAAAAACAGGGGTCAAGGGAGCTATAACAGAATGATTTAAGCAAACTAAGGCCATTTTATGTTCCAAGCTAAGTGTTAAAAGCATAAAACCATTCTTAAGACATGCTGGCTGAGTATATGGAGAATAAAACTTCCTTCTGAAAATAAACTTTATCTTCTACAATCAGTTCATTATATACCATCACAAAAGTGTGGTCCAGGCAGAGGGAAGGCATTGCAGATGCAGAGAAAGGAGCAGAAATTGCACATGGGTTGAGAGTGGGGAAGAGCCAGAGTGGCTGCATGGCACAGGAGGTGGCTGAGGCTGAGGGAACTGCTCAGGGACCCTGTCCCTCCCTCTGGAGGTCACTCCTTAAATGCACAGCTACCTGCCTGCAAGAGGCAGAAAACACAAGAGAACAGAGAAAATCACAGCTACGGATAGTTACAGCCACCACGGCTCTGTGTTTCCTAAATGCAGAACACTGTGCTCAGAGACTTCTGTACATTTTCTCACTTGGTTTCGCCAATAAATTTGCAAAGAATGCATTATCCCCTACTTCACACATAATCTAGCTTAGGGGGGGATTTAAACTCAGCACCTGCCCCCTATTCTAAAGAGTATGCTGCTGCTAAGTCACTTCAGTCGTGTCCGACTCTATGCGACCCCATAGACGGCAGCCCACTAGGCTCCCCCGTCCCTGGGATTCTCTAGGCAAGAACACTGGAGTGGGTTGCCACTTCCTTCTCCGATGCATGAAAGAGAAAAGTGAAAGTGAAGTTGCTCAGTCGTGTCCGACTCTTAGTGACCCCATGGACTGCAGCCCACCAGGCTCCTCCGTCCGTGGGAATTTCCAGGCAAGAGTACTGGAGTAGGGTGCTATTGCTTCTGGTTACATGTGCTTTAATTTGCTTCCTGGGGGTCCCGGAGGTTGCTCTCCAGGCTGAGGCGCTAGGCTGGGCTCTCCTGCAGCAGGCCCCCCCACGCCAGCCCTGCAGACCCTCGGGAAGGGCCGTGTCCTCCTCCAGGCTGCCCGTGCCTTCCACGAGCATAGTATGTTTTAAAAACCACGTCATACAGAAGATGAATATAAGTAACTGCCTGTGATGACATGATCATTTCTTACGGTTTTCCTGCATTTACATATACTTCCTGCATATGTTTTTTTGGAAAAATCACTTATTTTAAAAATACAAGTCATATATATTTAAAACATTCTCATAAAAGCCAAAAAAAAAAAATAAGAATCTCCTGATATTCCTATAATTAAATAGCTGTAAACACAAAAGCATATTGGAGAAAAATTTTTTTGAAGAGAAAAACAAAATCTACAGTCCCTCCACTTTCATGAAGCAACTGGGAGTGATGAGAATATTACTTTTTGGTCTGATTTTTTTTTTTTTCTGCATCTGTTTTGTGACATACATTTGGATTTTGTATTCTGCTTTCTTCAAATTACGTCATGGGCATTTTCTGTGTCATCTGCCTGGTCTTCTTGCTAGATAACATTTAATTGAGAGCCACAGTTTACTTAAACATCCCCCTACGGCTGAACATTTAGATCGTTTCTAGTTATTTGCTATTATCAAGTGTGCTGTGATTAAGATCTCCAGGCATTTTTTTCCCCCTTTCTCTCATTTGGATTATTTCCCTAGCATTCCCAGAAGTGGAATTATTAGGTCAAAGGGTGTGAACATTCTTAAGGCGCTTCTTGATCCATAGTGCCTAATTGTTTTCCAGAAGGACTGAACCCAGTTTTGTTACTTGGAAACTGGCTACTTTCTCTGTGTGGGAAGTTCTGGGGAAAGATTTTGTTTAAGATTTCTTATTCTGCTTAACTGAAATCACTACACTTTCATTTTGCTGTTTCCTACGGCCCCTTTCAAAGTTTGTTGACAGTGTTTGACCAACTGATTACTGGGTGGAAGATTTATAGCGGTCTCCCTGTCTCCAGGCTCTTCCTGCCTTCAATCTGTTTTGCTCACTGCAGCCAGATTAATTCCTGTGGAAACATAACTTGCTTTGTGTCACTGCCTGCTCAATAACTTGGAGTGACTCTATTTTCTCCAGGATCAAGACCAAACTCTTCTACTGGGCCTTAAAGACCCTCCTGGGGTCCCACCGCCCTTCCCAATTCAATCGTATCTCCTACCAACCTCAGCAGAAACTTTCAGCCACTCCCCTTCTAATCCCCCAATTATGCTCCATTTGCTTTCCCCTTTTGCTTACGTTTTCTCCCACCTGGAATGCTTCCCCATCCTTTCTACCTAGTCAAATCCTCTGCTTTCAGGGTGGTTCAGTCTTACCCGGTCAGATGAGAATTCTGCAAGAAAAGTCATGGAAAGTGGGGAAAGACCTTGAAGCAGGAATGCAGAAAGGGGGAATCAAGGGAAGGAATGCGGTGGTGATGGTAGGTGTGCCATTAGGGGCCAGGAGGACACAGGCGCCCTCTCATTAAAGTCATGAATGAATGGGTTGGCAACAGAGATCAGAATGAAGGCAAAATTCTTTGTAGTACTGATGACATTTAGGCCATTTCTAATGGCCTAAAGAGGGGATCTGTGAGAGAACAGGATTATGGGCTAGGCTAAGAAAATGATGACGACAGGTATAATTAGGATTAGCTTCGCTTTGAAAAATAATGGTCAATATGAGAAAATTAATTTATATTTAATGAAAAGAAATCCTCAGGAAGTCCAGTGCTGGAATGGTAGCTCTCTGCTCATCAAGGACTCTTTAGCTGTCTGCAGTGCCATCCCTAGGGTATGGCCCTCCTCTTCATGCTCCTATATGGTATTTGGGGCACCAACCATCACATCTAAAGTCCAGACAATAAGAGGCATAAAGATGATGAAGAGTGGCTCTGTTTAGGGAGAGTTCCTGAAAGTCACAGGCAACGCTTTTGCTCAGAACTCATTGGCCTAGTCACATGGCTGCACTTAGCTGTAAGGGAGTCTATATGCCCAGGTAAAAATCAGAATTACATTACTAACCAAAGAGAAGAACATGCAGCTAGCAGCCTGTGCTACCAGCTATTATGGCACTAGCCTAATAAGTTTATATCTATTATCTCTTTTAATTTTTATACCTTTTCTCTGAGCAAGTACATAGTGGAAAGGAGAGTAAGACCTGGACTGTGTTTGAGTCCAGAACCTGGACTCTTTTTGAAAATGTTTTTAGGCTTCGTGGAAATTTATGTTTCATGATATTAAAAAAATCACAAAATAATCGATGATTTTTTTTGACTGTGCATGGTCTTCGTTACTGTGTGAGGGCTTTCTCTAGTTGCGGTGGCAGGGCCTACTCTTTGTTGACAGTGCTGGGGTTTCTCACTGCCATGGCTTCCTTTCTTGTGGAGCACAGGCTCAAGAGCTCGTGCTCGTGGGCTTCAGCAGTTGCAGCAGCAGGCTCAGGAGTTATGGCTCTTGGGCTTAATTGATCCGAGGCATGTGGAATCTTCCTGAACCAGGGGTCAAAGCTGTATTCCCTGCATTGGCAGGAGGATTCTTACCCACTGTACCACGAGGAAAGTCTGATAATTTTTTTCTTGACCAAACACACACACTTCTCATTTCAGAGACTGAGTCTTACAGACTCTAAAGTTGCATCTCACTGTACAGAACTGACTGGAGCCCCTCCTTTCATATGAGTTTAGTTACATTTTTATACTGTAGGTCTTATTCGTGAAGAATATATAAGATTTTCTCTGTAGGTTGTAAAACACAAGCAGGTCTCAATAAATAATATTGAAGTAAAGTTCTATAGAGAAAAATAGCAATTAATTTTGTAGAATGTTTAAGTCAAACAGTTTTCACAAGTGAGATGTCTACTGAAATAGTTGTGAATGTGAAAGAGGGCAAGAAAGGTGAAATTCTTCCTCCAATTTGTATTGTGTTTCAAATTGTCACTCTGGTTTACCTAGAAAACAAATGAATGGGGAACTGCCTCATAGAGGGAGGTAGGCAGGTTTGCTAATGCTAATTTGGTGACTGGGAATCTGAGATGCTAGGAGGGTGAATTTCTGGTGGAGTTGGATGGCTTTCATAGCCCTAGTTGGGAAGGCAGGGTGAAGGTGAGGCAGGATGGTAGGGGGCAGAGGGCATATTTGATTACAGAAGGAAAGCTGTTTGGAAAAGTTTTTTCAGACTGAGAAGGATTGCAGACGGAGAAGGAAGAGAGAGCATAGCGCAGAGACTACTTTTAAAAATACTGTGGACAGGGAATGGGGTCGAGGAGACCAAACTGCCTACAGATAGGCAGTTTACACCACTGGCTACCCTGAGTGCTTCCCAAGTTCCCAAGGCCAAATTATATTAAGGACTGAAGCTAAAGAATGGTCAGACCCAGTAACTGTCAACATTCTGACCCTGTGCTCTGCTTTTGGTGACTGTGTGAGCGGGAGTTGTCTGCAGGCTGCAGTATAGGTGGGGTTGCATTCCAAAGGAATGACAGAGTCTAGACGCTGCCAAGGGAGAGGAGCCAGAGAAAATCAAAGGGAAAGGCTAGTTCCCAGAATGTAAGCAGCTGGAAGGCAAGGACCAGGTCTGTTTTCTTCCATCTATATCCTTATGCCAGGTACACGGTCTAGTCCATCATTCCCTCTACCCTCACCCAATGAAGTTTTGTTAAATGAACAAATGAACAACTTCTTAGCTGAGGTCACAAGCTAAGAAGGGTCTATAAGCACCTTCCTGCTGGCCGTTTAAGGTGACCAGTTGGGAATGTCAGGAAACATTCTATGGGAGGAGGCCCTGGCCAACTTCATCACATGGGCAAAATGCTGGCTGAAGCCAGGGGCTGGTTTCAACAATATGGTGGGTCTTTGGTGTGGGGCCTAGGACCTTAAATGGCAGTGACTGAGAAATATCTGAGACTGGATAAGGAGAGTACTTCATCCTTTCTGTCTCTTTTGCCCTCTTCCTACCATTTATTGACCCCTTATTAAGTCTCAGGCCTTCCCTGGTGGCTCAGACTGTAAAAAATCTGCCTGCAATGCAGAAGACTGGGATTCCATCCCTGGGTCAGGAAGATTCCCCTGGAAGGAAATGGCAACCCACTCCAGTATTCTTGCCTGGAAATTCCATGGACAGAGAAGCCTGGCAGGTAACAGTCTATGGGGTCACAAAGAGTTGGACATGACTGTGTGACTAACACAACTAAATCTCAGGTATCATCTTAAATGCTATACATGTATTATCTCATTTAATCTTCTGATATTCTACAGAGGTCAACATTAACAATCCCCATTTTTCAGATGAAGAAACTGGAACTAGAAGAGGTTAAGTAACCTATTCGAGGAATGAGAGCTCTTAAATGGGAAAGCAAGATACCTACCTACTCTCCCTGACCCAAAAGTGAAAGTTGTGACTCTTTGCAACCCCATGGACTACACAGACCATGGAATTCTCCAGACCAGAATACTGGAGCGGGTAGCCTATCCCTTCTCCAGCAGATCTTCCCAACCCAAGAATCCAACCAGTGTCTCTTGCATTGCAGGCAGATTCTTTACCAACTGAGCTATCAGGAAAGTCCCTGACCCCAAAGCTCTAACCTTAACCATCCCACTTCTGGCCTCTATTGTCTCCATGTTCCAACTCACTTACTCAACCTGGTTGCAAACCATTTTGTTTACCTACCTACTTAACATTTTATCTTGATATATTTTCAGATGAACAGAAATTTTGCAAAAACAATACAAATAATTCCCACATAGCCACCATCCACACATCCTAAATGTTGGTCTTCTATTGCCAGGAGTAAGTATTGCTTTCATTTTCTGACTACATTTTTATGTCCCGTTGGACTTAAACTTCCATCGATTTTGGGGGGGGATTGTAGATCCTGGCTAAAGGTGAGGAGAAGAAGCAATGTGGCAGCTGGCTGATGGGGAGGACGCTGCACTGACCACATGGGAACCCTGATCACCCCAGAACAGATGTGCCGACTCCCAGCATTCCCCCAGAGGACAGCAGGGTCATCCAGTGACTCATCTAATGGTGAGGCTTCTGAGGAATGTCCCAGATGCCATGCTTGAGAGATTCATTAGCCACAAAAGATGTCTAAACAAGGGAAACATTAGCAACGATGGCCCCTCGTAATAATTTCACCTCTTCCTTTTGCTGTCAGTTCAGGGCAGAAAGACTTACTGCGAACCTACTATGTGTCAGGCACTAAATTAAGTACTGGAGAAAATGATAACCTTGTCAGTGATGCTGCCTCAGAAAAAAATGAGATGGTTAAATAGAAAAGACAGGGGAGCCTTGGTAGGAATTTCCCCACTGGTATTCGATCAGGGACCCTCAGTTAGGGAAAAACCTCGAATTATTTTGGAAACAAAATTAGGAGACTAGGGGTGGGGGGAGGGGCAAGAGAAGATGGGACAAGTTTCTGCATGAAAACAAGGTAATCCAGCTCTGTTTCCTGCCTAATGCTGGTGGTCCTGCGCTGGGGGTGGGGTGAAGCTCAGAGGGAGGCAGGCCCTTTGAGAGGTGGCCAGAGAAGGGAGGGGGCCAAATACTGCAGTTTTAAGGGCAGAGAAATACAGGTAGAGTCCCCAAGCAAACCTATAGGCTATGAAAAGATGAGAGGATTTGGCTAATGCTTCTGGACAATATCTGCCTACAGAGCAGAGAGGAGAGTCACAGGGAGTACCCTTACCCCCAGGTCATTCACTGGACCTGTAAGCCTTCTTGGTCCTTTATCCTTGCATCTTCTTTATGCCTCCCGCATGTCCAATTTCATCCTGCAGACTTCTACTGACTGAAAACCCCAGAGGGGACCTGCTGAGGCTCTGAGGTCAGGCAGGTCTGGATTCATGTCCCAACTCTGTCACTAACCAGCTGGATGGCCACTTAACTAACCTCTCTGAATCTAAGCTTCTCATCTGTAAAGGGCAGGTGATGATACCTTCTCGTGAATTTGATTAGCTTTACACCACTGGCTACCCTGAGTGCTTCCCAAGTTCCCAAGGCTGAATTATATTCAAGGACTGAAGCTAAAGAATGGTCAGACCCAGTAACTGCCAACATTGTGACCCTGTGCCTTGCTTTTGGTGACTGATGATGGAAAGAGCTTATGCATGGAAAATGCCCAACCTGGCTCCAGGCAGTCTTCTTCCCAATTTCTCAGGCCACTTTCCCCTCCTACCTGCCTGCCCTTCATCTCTGAAAGCAACAGTACCCAGTGTGTTACTTTCTCCTTGTCCATTTTTCCCAGGTTATGGTGGAAACAGACCACAGAGCCTGAAGATCTGGGTCTGATTCCTGGTTCTGCCATTTAAAAGCTATGTGACCTTGGAGAAGTCACTTAACCTCTCTGAGCTCCAGGTGCCTCACTTGCAAAATGGAAATGATAGCTACCTCAAATGAGATCATGTAGACAATATTTTGTAAGCATTGAAGAACTTTATGAGATTCAGTTGATGTTTTGCTGCCCTTCTTATCTCTTTCCACAATTCTCCCTTTCCCACCCCCCATCCTTTGACATCAAGCCCAACTTGGGTAGAAGGAGCACTGAATAGGGAAATAGGGGCTGTAAGTTCTGGTCCAAGCTCCATCATCAATTTTGGGTCGCTTGGCAAATCATGTTCTTCCCAGGCCTAGGTTTCTGTCTGAAGAGAATCTCTCTCACGGCCTCTTCTACCACAAAGTACCACAAATTTGTGGCTATAGAGGTCAGGAGTTTATTTTTCGAACAGGAATAGAGTTGGACTTGGAGAACGTCACTGCTCCTGTGCCCGATTCTGCTCTCATCACATTCTTCTATTAACATGTCCAAGATCAGGCACTTCTGGGTCCTGTGTGAGCCTGAGGGTGTCTTCACTACTCAGTTTAAAGTAATTAGTCTTTTTGACCCTAGCAGGGGAAATGTCTCCAGTTGGGGGGAAATGAAGTTGTCAAACACAACCCTTAAGGAGAGGGAGATTTATAGGAGATCACATACAAAAGCACGGGAATTAAACAAACAAACAGGGAAAGAGCACTTAACAGCTTAGACCAAACAATATCTACCTCACGCTATGCTCAGGCAGGTCAACCAGTGGTCTGACATCTCCCCAGGCACCACCCAAGTATAACAGCCCAGACAATTGTTCATCTTCCAAGAAACCCTTCCCAGAAACCACAGGGTCGCAGGAAGGTAAAACCAATGACGTCACTGAGGGGAAGAAACGGCAGTGGTCAGTACGTCCTTCAATGTCCATTTTTTTAAACTTGCCTTTGTGTAGCCCAAGATTTGGCCCTGCTGTCTGTCCTACCCCACCTCGTGGTGCCTTGCTGCCCAGCTACTCATCACACTGCACCTCCTCATGTCCCTCCGGCTCTGCTGCCCTCTTGGTCCTCTCTCAGGAAGAGTCTCCATAAAATACAGGATGGAGGGCTTCCTTGGTTGCTTGGTGGTAATGTAGAGACACAGGTTCAATCCCTGGGCTGGGAAGATCCTGCATACCTCACATCAACTAAGCCGAAGCCCATGTACCCTAGAGTCCCTGCTCCGCAACAAGAGAAGCCACCGCGATGAGAAGCAAGCGCACCACAAGGAGAGAAAAGCCAGCACAGCCAAAAGTAACTAACTAAATAAAAATTACTAACAGACCAATTATTAAAAAGGCCAGGTCAACCAGCAGTCCAAGGTCTAGTTTTATTAAAAAAAAATAATTTCAGCTAAATCACAATTTTTTTTTAGTGTAACTTTGTCCCATTGACTATTTGGGATATACGGGGTCACTGAGAGTTGGACATGACTCAGTGACTTCACTTTCACTTTTCACTTTCATGCATTGGAGAAGGAAATGGCAACCCACTCCAGTGTTCTTGTCTGGAGAATCCCAGAGACAGCGGAGCCTGGTGGGCTGCTGTCTATGGGGTCGCATAGAGTCGGACACAACTGAAACGACTTAGCAGCAGCATACTAAAAATTAGTCATGGTTCAACTGAAATTTAAATTTAAGTAGGCATTTATTTATTTATTTACTTTTTATTTTGTATTGAGGTATAGCTCTCTTTGTGGCTCAGCTGGTAAAGAATCTGCTTGCGATGCGGGAGACCTGGGTTCGATCCTTGAGTTGGGAAGATCCCCTGGAGAAGGGAAAGGCTACCCACTCCAGTATTCTGGCCTGGAGAATTCCATGGGCTGTATGGTCTGTGGGGTCGCAAAGAGTTGGACACAACTGAGCGACTGTCACTCACTCATAGCCAATTAACGATGTTGTGATAGTTTCAGTGAAGGGATTCGGTCCTACATATGTATACGTACACCCATTCTCCCTCAAACTCCCCTACCATCCAGGTTGCCACATAGCACTGAGCAGAGTTCCCTGTGCTATATAGTAGGAGTTTGTATATTTTTATATGCTAAATGCTACTATTTTCAAAGCATTTTTTATTTGTTTCATCTCTGTCCAGAATATACCGCCCCCACATCTTTCCGAGGAGCTAAAAAGCCTCTTGTTGGAAGTGAAAGAGGAGAGTGGAAAAGTTGGCTTAAAGCTCAACATTCAGAAAATGAAGATCATGGCATCTGGCCCCATCACTTCATGGGAAATAGATGGGGAAACAATAGAAACAGTGTCAGACTTTGTTTTTTTGGGCTCCAAAATCACTGCAGATGGTGACTGCAGCCATGAAATTAAAAGGCGCTTACTCCTTGGAAGAAAAGTTATGACCAACATAGATAGCATATTCAAAAGCAGAGACATTACTTTGCCGACTAAGGTCCGTCTAGTCAAGGCTATGGTGTTTCCTGTGGTCATGTATGGATGTGAGAGTTGGACTGTGAAGAAGGCTGAGCACCGAAGAATTGATGCTTTGAACTGTGGTGTTGGAGAAGACTCTTGAGAGTCCCTTGGACTGCAAGGAGATCCAACCAGTCCATCCTGAAGGAGATCAACCCTGGGATTTCTTTGGAAGGAATGATGCTAAAACTGAAGCTCCAGTACTTTGGGCACCTTATGCGAAGAGTTGACTCATTGGAAAAGACCCTGATGCTGGGAGGGATTGGGGGCAGGAGGAGAAAGGGACGACCGAGGATGAGATGGCTGGATGGCATCACAGACTCAATGGACGTGAGTCTGAGTGAACTCCGGGAGTTGGTGATGGACAGGGAGGCCTGGCGTACTGCGACTCATGGGGTCGCGAAGAGTCGGACACGACTGCGCGACTGAACTGAACTGATGTCATTCAAGTTCCACTCAAGTGTCCCTCCTTCAAGTGACACTCTCTGATGCTCCCCTTTAATACAGATTAGCTGCACCCCCACATAGTGCTTTTCTAGCATATTCCCCTGTATTATCTCACTCTGAAATGAGTTTGCCTAATTGTTTTCTTGCTTAATTTCTGTTTCTTTCAGCTAGAATAAGAGACATTGCTGTGTTTTTCCCTAATCATTTGCCATCACCTGAATGTACCTGGGACATGCTCAGCATTTAATAAATATTGGTTGAATAAATGAAAAGTAAAATGTATGCTTCAGAGCAGTGTTTCACAAACTTTAATGAAACCCTAGAGATTTTGTTCCATTTTGTTAAAATCTAGATTCTGAATCTGTAGGCTGGGCATGGGCCTGAGATTGACCTTTCTGACAAGCTCTCAGTGATGCTGAAGCTGCTGGTTCACAGACCACACTTTAGGAGTCAGTGGAATTCTCTGTGATGATGGAAATCTACACTCTCCAATATGGCAGATACTGGCCACGTGTGGTTATGGAGTACTTAAAATGTGGCTGGTGTCACTAAGGAATTTCACTTAATTAAAATTTTTACTTAATTTTCCTCAGTTCTAATTAAGTTTAAATGGTACACCTATTTGAACATCACAACCCTAGGGAAGTGGTTCTCAATCTTGGCCACACATAAGAATCACCAGAAACACATTTAAAAATACAGATGTTCAAGACCTAACCAAGACAAGTTGAATTAAATTAAGTCAGTAGCTCTGGGTTTGGGTCTTACTGCATTAGTTCTTACTCTTTTTTTTTTTCTTTTGGCCATGCTGCACGGCATTCGGGATCTTAGTTCCCTGACCAAGGATCAAACCCATGTCCTCTGCAATGGAAGTGCAGAGTCTTACTCACTGAACCACCAGGGGAGTTCCTACTCTTGTTTTTTAAAAGCTCCCCCAGGTTATTCCTAACTGCATCCAGAGTTGAAGACCTCGCCTTAAAGTTTTCAGAGCAGCAATATTTTCCATTCAATTCTTATCACAGCCTAGACAGCAGATAAGACAGTGTAACTAAATATCATCACTCTCATTCTACTGGGAATAACTGAGGTGCAGGAAGGTACGTGGATTTGCCCCAGGTTATATAGCTAGAGAAATGGGTGGCAGAGGATGAGATGTTGGATAGTATCACCAACTCAATGGACATGAGTTTGAGCAAACTCCAGGAGATACTGAAGGACAGGGAAGCCTGGCGTGCTGCAACCCATGGAGTCTCAAAAAGTCGGACACGACTTGACTAAACAACAGATATATCGGTAATTGATGGAGTCAGGACCCACACAGCCTTGTTTCCACATCCATCCTCTGCCTCAAATTCTTTGTGAAAAGAGGCAAATGTCCTCAGTCCACCAGTCCTCCACAGCTGCCATCCTCTACCCACAGCTGCCATCAACTTCCACCTGCCTTTGATGCCCCCTTTCCCAGGGGCTGTGTCTGGCCTCATCTTTCCCCAGAGAAGGGAGCTGATTAGAACCCACACCCTATTTTCACCACTGATAGAGAAAAGAATGAGTCTTTCTCTACCAGACAGGAAGGAGATCCAAATTTGAGTGGAGGAGGGCATCTGGCCGTGGAACTCACCACTTCCGAGGTGGGGCATCCAAGTGGAGCAGACTCATTCCTTTCTGTGGCACCTGCCCATGAGGGCACAGACCCGGGGGTCTTAGGGAGGGAAGTCAACAGTGGCAACACAGGAGACCTGGGGGATCTCCTGAAGAGTTCACAGACCCTGCTGGGATTTTCCAGGGCAGGGTTGGGAGGGTTAGTTTTAGGTGATCCACGGAAAAATTATTAAATATTTAATACTTATGTGTTTATTTTAATGCATATTAAGAAGAACACAACTCATTAAATCTGCAATTTCACAGACATTTCTGATATAAAGTTCCTGGAAAAGTTAATTACTTAAGAAAAAAGAGAGCACATTTAAAGTAAAATGTTAAGGAAATGGGTCGGTCTTGGATATAACCAACGTGGGGATGGCGGCCTGGGTGTACCCCGAGGGTACAGTGGGAGGGGGTAGACAGTGTCCTTTGTTTGGGAGGTCAGAGGTGGATGGGAAGGCTTTCATGGAAACATTCTTATCCAAGGCATGTCTTCCAATAACGAAGAATTTCTCTTGTTGACAAGAAAGCCATTGTCTTGGAA
The DNA here is from genome assembly GCA_006408695.1 of Aepyceros melampus. NCBI lineage: Eukaryota > Metazoa > Chordata > Mammalia > Artiodactyla > Bovidae > Aepyceros > Aepyceros melampus. Next base: position 671,572 of record SJXQ01004574.1, read on the forward strand.
TAAAGGACAGGAATGAAAACAGCACCGCATCAAGCCCTCCGAGGCCCACTATGAGGTCCAGGTGAGGGAAGGGACAAGTCTCCAGCTCTTTCAAGTCCCAGCAAGCCTGCAGCAGACCACACTCAGCCCGCACCTGGGTCCTGCTGCAGACATGCCAGGAGAACTGCAGTTGTCAGAGTCCAGGACAAGGACAGGCCCTCGTGGAGACCAGAGGGCCTGGTCCTAGCTGTCCAGGGACACCTTAGTCTCACCAGTCCCAGCCCCCGCCTGGAGCCCAGGTGGACCAGCCTCTGAGTGGCTACGGCCAAAAACCACACACCTGTTATCTATGGGTCCAAACCCACATACACTCAATTCACACCTTTAACTGTCAGGGGGACTCGCAGTCCCCTGGGGAATGGATGAACCAGGACTCTGGGATGGTGAAAGGATGTGTACTCAGTGAGATGGGCTGGCCGACACACTCTGAGAATGAAAAAGGACTGGATCTAGTTTTTAAGAATGAGAGCTCCTCCAAGAGGGTAGGAGGTATGAAGAGGCAGAGCACAGAGGACTTTGGGGCCAGTGAAAATACTCTGTGTGATACTCAAATGGTGGACACATGCCATCATGCATTTGTCCAAGCCCATGGAATGTATACCAAAGGATGAACCATTATGCAAACTATGGACTCGGGTGATTATGTCAATGTATATATCACTAGTAACAAAAGCAGCACTCTGGGGGCTGGTGTAGAATATTGATGTTGGGGTAGGCTGTGCATGTGGGGGGGGTAGGGAATATATAGAGACTCTCTGTACTTTCCTCTTAGTTTTGTTGTGAACCCAAAACTGCTCTTAAAAATAAATTTTAAAAAACCCAAGAGAATTTGTGAACACACACCCAAAATCCAATCAAAATAACCTAGCGGTGGGTGGAGGGTGACTTCGAGAGAACCGATTTAATTGTGGGTGTAACTGAGGAAGCTTACACTGTTTATATTTCACAGGACTTGGGCTAAAGAAAGAATGTGCTCAGAACTGGCGAAGTCTGTATAAGGCACCCATGAAAGTTTGCTCAGAGAGCCAGTTTATAGCTACAGTACGATGTGGGGAATGTGTTGTCCAGACCCACAGCTTGGAGATCAGCTGTGGAGGCAGGTCACAACTACACCACAGTCACATCAACGGCTAACGTTAAGAGAATAGTTACAAGTGTCAGTCACATTTAAAAGTATTTAATCTTACAGCAACCCTAGGAAGTAGGCATTAATAATATCCCCATTCTACAGATGAGGGAACTGAGGAACAGAGCTGTTAAGTGACCCACCCAAAGCCATATGTGGCTAGTAGGCATGGAGATACCTGGCATTCACAACTACACAATACTGCCATTAAGACCATCCAACTAACACCCATGCTCCAAGCTCATGCTCACCAAGCTATACTCAAAGGCAATGCTGGCTAAGCCGACATCAGTGACAGTTTAGTTATTAAGTCGTGTCCAACTCTTGCGACCCCATGAACTGTAGCCTGCCAGGCTCCTCTGTTCATGGGATTTCCCGGGCAAGAATACTGGAGTGTGTTGCCATTTCCTTCTCTAGACGACAGCAGAGTGGAACTCAAATCTTAGCTTTATCACAGTCCAGTTTCTTAACCATTTTATGCTCCAATCCCTCGTCTGTAAAATGGGAATAGAAACACCTGTCTTGCAGGGTATATGAAGATGAAATGGGAAGCTGTACTTAAAACTCTTAGCAGTGTTCTTGGCATGGGGGAGGCCATCTTGGTTACTGACCAGCTTAACCTCCCCTAGAGGTAAATCTTCTTGGGGAACCTCGTAACAATGGCTCCCTTTTACTGAGGGCTTCCCATATGCTGTGCCCTCTGCTAAGAGCTTTGAGTACATTCTCCTGTTTCGTTGTCACACACGCTGCAAGGCAGGTGATAATCATTCTGATTCAAACATTTGAATTCTGGTTTATCCATTTGCTTCTTGGGAATGTAATCATTTCCCCAGAAACAAATATCTTCTGGGTGTAGAAACCAAATTGCACCTTCTAGCCCAGTGTTCTTGCCTGGAGAATCCCAGGGACTGGGGAGCCTGGATGGCTGCCATCTATGGGGTCGCAGAGTCGGACAAGATTGAAGTGACTTAGCAGCAGCAGCCTGAAAAGCTGAGGCCCTGGCCCAGAGGCTCCGTGGGGATGCCTAGAGGGCCAACCCCTCCTCCCCGGGCACCAGCCATCTGCTGCAAGGAGCCACCTCTATAGGCTGCCACAGGGTATGTCTGGGACACCCTTAAGCTGCTAATCCCAGCATCAACACTGTGCTTTTCCTTGAAGGATTTCCTTTAACAGAATTGGTATTGACTAATATTAACACACAGTCATAAAACTGTTAACACCGATGCTTGTTTGATGTGTGGCCCCGACGCAGATTATCTGCATATGTATCTATACATCCTTTTTAAAAGGAAAAAAAACAACAACAGAATCTCTTAGGTACAGTTCTTGCTTTTTCACTTAACATATGATAGAAATCTTTCCACATCATAATGTACAGCTCTATACCATACTTAAAAAATCTACATAAAAATGCAGCATGCTTTTAACTGGTTAAGGAAGAGTGAACATTTTTCCTTTTTAGCTCCTCAATATTGTTAAACTTTTCAACAAGAAGGTATATTGCTTCAGTGAAAAAGAGATGAGAAGTGTTTTTAAGAACTGATATTGAAAAGCTAGTGGTAAAGAACCTGCCTGCCAGTGCAGGAGACTTAAGAGACATGGGTTCGATCCCTGGGTCAGGACGATCCCCTGGAGAAGGAAATGGCAACCCACTCCAGTGTTCTTGCCTAGAGAATCCCATGGACAGAGAAGCCTGGTGGGCTGCAGTCCACGGGGTCGCAGAGTCTGACACGACGTATATTGAAAAGATACTACAGCGACACCAAAAGTAAACATAGTTTCAGTTTTGTTCATTATTTTCCAGTTCTTTTCCACAGACAGGAACTAGAACAAATATTTTTATCTAGTTAAGACAACGGAGAAGGCAATGGCACCCCACTCCAGTACTCTTGCCTGGAAAATCTCATGGATGGAGGAGCCTGGTGGGCTGCGGTCCATGGGGTCGCTAAGTCGGACACGGCTGAGCGACTTCCCTTTCACTTTCCACTTTCTTGCATTGGAGAAGGAAATGGCAACCCGCTCCAGTGTTCTGCCTGGAGAATCCCAGGGACGGGGGAGCCTGGTTGGCTGTCGTCTATGGGGTCGCACAGAGTCGGACACGACTGAAGTGACTTAGCAGTTAAGACAATGCTGAAATACTCCTTTATCACACTGTCTGAAACACTTGCCCATTTTATACGGAGCTCCCTTAAAGGGGTGTGGAGAGCACGGGGGCCGTGGGAGGTGACGAGCTGTTCCACAAGACAGAGACCAGAGCAGAGCTCCAGGGACAGAGCCCTTAGCTCTGGTGAAACCCCTGGACCCCTACTCAGAATAACACTTCCAAATGTATAAAATAATATATACAGGATTACAGGAGAAACCAGTTCCTTGAAGCATAATCAAAGTAGAAATATGTAAAATAGTAATATGGATCTCTTTGGGCACTAAGGAACAAAGTCTATCAGTGAGTCTAATTTCTATCATTAATTCTAAAGTCATGATGAACACAAATATGTCATGGTATCTACAACACAACAATGTGATTTGAAAACATCTGTGATTTCTATTGGTGACAAGTCTCAGGATCACGAATATGGGTGTAGTTGTTGAGCACATTTGTAACTCAAGGAAATGCTGTATTTCATGTTAGTAAAAATAAAGATGTCATTTTTTCCCACCCAAATTCATAGACTCCCTGAACTCTTAAAAGAGAAGTGGGTTCTAGGTTAGCATTCATAGATGCCTGCTCTACAGAATTTCTATACTTAGTAGTAGGAAAGATGAAGGGAGAAAATTAAGTCCTTTTAATTTTTTCTTATGTCTTCTACCCAAACCACCATGCTCTCTAGCTCCCATGATTATAAGATCATTCACAATTAATTTTCTAGAGATGGGTTTCTCCTATTTCTAAACAATTGCCCGGCCCCCATTCACTTCCACTCCCCGGTCACCCTCCATACATACATAGAAAGAAGCTCTTCTCACCATCCTCCAACTCAGCACGTTTCATATTTGCACTAGATTTAACATGCACAACCCTCTTTCTTCCTTCCTGATAGTTTCAAAGTCGCAAACAAGTCCAATCAGTTCTGAATGAAGGAAGCTGGATAATCCGCCTACTTATTGGAGACTGCCTAATCCAAATAGATGTTTTTCATCACTGACGGTATTTTCCAGGACTCTGCAAATCCAGAGGATCAGTCTCCTTCCTTCATACAAGCATCGGCGCTGGATTCATTTCTGAAATCGCCGGCACCAAACAGGCTCTGGTTCTTGGCCCAAGTTTCAGAAATTATCTGCAATGATTGTACTCTCTTTTCCTTCCACTAATAATTATATAACATATTGTTTTGTGTGGCACCTTATGCTTCTCAGAAGTAATGCTCACACATGAAATGCTATTATCCCAGAGGCAGGATGTGGACACGGAACTCTGGATTTCTAACCCAGTGTTCATTCCATGATGCCAAGATTCAATTATTACTATTTCCATTATAACAGAGAATTCCTGAAACACAGTGAGCTTATGTCCCTTATAACTAAACATGAAAGTCTCCTGATCTCCTTCAATATTATTTGAAAATTTAAAATGCTTAAAATATTGTCGCTAAAAACAAAGTAAAGCAACGAAAATTTTAAAATACTCTAGTTTTAAAGATGGAGAAGACAATGGCACATCACTCCAATACTCTTGCCTGGAAAATCCCATGGACAGAGAAGCCTGGAAGGCTGCAGTCCATGGGGTCGCTGAGGGTCAGACACGATTGAGTGATTTCACTTTCACTTTTCGCTTTCATGCATTGGAGAAGGAAATGGCAACCCACTCCAGTGTTCTTGCCTGGAGAATCCCAGGGACGGAGGAACCTGGTGGGCTGCTGTCTATGGGATCACACAGAGTCGGACATGACTGAAGTGACTTAGCAGTTTTAAAGATACTACTCTTATTTTGATTTTTAAAGACGGTAGAATTTAACTTCAATTACATAATATCCTAGTTGTGTGGTTGTCCCAATTTCCTTGGGACTGCCTGTTTAAAAGCCCTTCTCGTACAAACAAGAAACAGGAAACACAGGGAGCTTTTGTACCTGGGAAACCCTTCAGGGTCCTGCTCAGTTTCAGTATTGCCAGCTCCAAGGGGGTATATTCCCATGTTTCTGTGAATGATATGTACCCCTTGAAGTTGTGCAGGGTGGCCCTGGGAGAAATGGATGGCTTAGGGTTAGAGGCAGTTCATCAAAGAGGTGGAATGAGCACTTTGTCTCCTGCCTCTAAGGCCTCTCTTTTTTGCAACATCAAATTAAGTTTGATTAAGCCCACGATTTGATTTTTCCAACACAATCCTCTCTCCTCTCCCCACCAACCAGCCAGGATCTGGAACTTTTGTCCTTGTAGATTCAGAGCCTCCTACACTCTTCCCCAGGCTTCCCTGGTGGCTCAGTGGTCAAGAATCTGCCCGCCAGTGCAGGAGAGGCAGGTCTGATCCCAAGGTCAGGAAGATCCCCTGGAGAAGGAAATGGCAGCTCACTCCAGTATTCTTGCCTGGGAAATCCCATAGACAGAGGAGCCTGGTGGACTGCAGTCCATGGGGTTGCAAAGAGTAGGACACAACTTAGTGACTAAACAAAAATGACTACACCCCCCCACCCAGAGTAGGTGCAGTTTTGGTGGCAGGATTTGAGAAATATATGCTGCACAATCTCCCCAGTGATATCTATCCTGCTAGTCTGTTACAGGACTAAAGTTGAAATGATTGGTGAGTGGGGAAGACAACTTCTCTCTTATATTCTAGCACATCAGTCCTGGGGAGGCTGCCTTGTGTTTCTTCTAGAAGCAAAGCACTTCCAGTCTCCAGTGTCCTGGAGTCATTCTGCCTTGCATGTTTGTCTAGCCCTATTCGACCCCCACCCCCACTTCTCTCCTACCACCTACTCCTTCTTGGCAGTGTTGGGGGTGGGTGTCTCTTTGATCTTGGTTCAAGTGGAAACCAGAGGAAATCCTAGATTAGGCTCTGATGGCCAAAGAATGCCTATCAGCCCCAGGGAGGGGCACTCAATTGGAATGGGGTAACAGCACGGATTTTTTGTTTATGAAAAAAAGTTGCATCTTGTGATATTCTGTAAAAGTTGAGCTAATTTGTGTAGGTACTGAGTAGTATGAATTTGATAGAGGGAAAAAACACACATTGCACATGACAATAGGGTTAAAGGTGACCAAATGTCCCAGTTTTCTCAGGACCAAGCAATTTCCCAGAACTTGGGACTTTCAGTGATAAAACCAGGTCACTCCAGCGGTAAATACTACTTTCTACTAATAATTTACTATGTGTCAGACACTATTCTAGCACTTTATATTCATTTACTTCTCAACTGACTCAATGAAAGAGGTACTGTAGTTATTTCCGTTCAACAAATAAATTAGGGATTAGAGAAGCTTTCTAGGTGGCACTCGTGGTGAAGAACTCACCTGCCAACACAGGAGACGTAAGAGAAGTCAGTTCGATACCTGGGTAGGGAAGATCCCCTAGAGGGGGGCATGGTAACCCACTTCAGTATTCTTGCCTGGAGAATCCCATGGATAGAGGAGCCTGGTGGGCTACAGTCCATGAGGCTGCAAAGAGTCGGATATGACTGAAGCAATTTAGCACGTACACACAAGACAAGTAACTTACTCAAGGTCACACAGCTAAGTAAGTATGGAGCTGGAATGGGAACTCAGGCCTATCTGACTCTCAAATCCATTATGGTCCTTAACTATCATCATAATATTCTTTCAAATATTTATGAAGGAAACACACATTGGGACTAGGCTTTCAGGGATTATTGTATTGAATTGTGTGGCTCTGAATAAGCCACATCTCTATGATCATTCCTCTAACTAGGAAGAGGTTTAAAAAATAATTCTTCTTCCCCTCCTCCTCCTCTTCCTCCTTCTTTTTGATACATGATGCTTATTCAATTTTGTAAATGAAATAGAATGCTCAGGAATAGATACAACTACATATAGGAAATTATTATTTGATAAAGATAGGACTTCAAATCAGTGGGGAAAAAGGTGGCTTATCCAATGAATGTTGCTGGAACAACTAGGTAGCCATCTGGAAAAAATAAAGTTGGGTCCCTATTTCACACTTCATACTAAATAAATTCTAAATGGAGTGAAGGTTTCTGTGAGGGAATGACTTCAAAGAAATACGAGAAGGAAGCATGGGAATGGAGAAGATCTTTCTGAGTATGATACAAAATTCAGAAGAGATAGAGATAACTATCTCTATTACCATAGAGATAACTAATAAGGACCTACTATATAGCACAGGGAACTCGACTCAGCACTCTATAACGACCTATATGAGAAAAGAATCTAAAAAAGAGGGGCTATATGTACATGTAAACTGATTCACTTCATTGTATACCTGAAGCTAACACAACATTCAGTATAGTAAATCAATTATATGCCAATAAAAAATTGCTATAAATAAACCATAAGAGAAAAATTGTTAAATTTTTAAACAATAGGTCCCTGTTGGTTATCCATTTATATATTTTAAATATAGCAGTATGTACACGTAGGAAAATTATCTGCAAGGATTTTTATTACAGTTCTTTTTTATTTTTTTACAGTTCTTTTAATCATTGGAAGCAACCTATATATTCATCAAAGGGAACTGGTTAGACAATTGGGCTACATCTATCAGTTCAGTTCAGTTCAGTTCAGCCGCTCAGTCGTGTCCAGTTCTTTGCGATCCTGTGGACTGCAGCATGCCAGGCTTCTCTATCCATCACCAACTCCCGGAGCTTACTCAAACTCATGTCCATTGAGTCGGTGATGCCATCCAACCATCTCATCCTCTGTTGTCCCCTTCTCCTCCTGCCTTCAATCTTTCCCAGCATCAGGGTCTTCTCCAATGAGTCAGTTCTTCAGGTGGCCAAAGTATTGGAGTTTCAGCTTCAACATCAGTCCTTCCAATGAATATTCAGAACTGATTTCCTTTAGGATTGACTGGTTTGATCTCCTTACAGTCCAAGGGACTCTCAAGAGTCTTCTCCAGCACCACAGTTTGAAAGCATCAGTTCTTTGGTGCTCAGCCTTCTATATGATTCAACTCACATCTGTACATCACTACTGGAAAAACTACTGGAGTGGTTTGCCATTCCCTTCTCCGGGATCTTTCTGACCCAGGGATTGAACCTGGGTCTCCTGCATTGCAGGCAGATTCTTTACTGTCTGAGCCACCAGAGAAGCCCCTAACACTGGAAAAACTGTAGCTTTGACTAGATGAGCCTTTGTTGGCAAAGTAATGTCTCTGCTTTTGAATACATTGTCTAGATTTGTCATAGCTTTTCTTCCAAGGAGGAAGTGTCTTTTAATTTCATGGCTGTAGTCATTGTCCACAGTGATTTTGGAGCCCCAAAATATAAAATCTGTCACTGTTTCCAATGTTTCCCTATTTGCCATGAAGTGATGGGACATGATACCATGATATTAGTTTTTTGAACACTGAGTTTTAAGACAGCTTTTTCACTCTTCTCTTCAGTCCTCATAAAGAGGCTAATTCCTCTTAGCTTTCTGCCATAAAGGTGGTGTCACCTGCATATATGAGATTATTCATATTTTTCCAGGCAATCTTGATTACATTCTGTGATTCATTCAGTTGGGCATTTTGCATGACATACCCTGCATATAAGTTAAATAAGCAGGGTGACAATATATGGTTTTGACGTACTCCTTTCCAAATTTGGAACCAATCCATTGCTCCATATCCAGTTCTAACTGTTGCTTCTTGACCTGCATGCAGGTTTCTCAGGAGGCAGGTAAGGTGGTCTGGTATTCCCATTTCTTTCATAATTTTCCATAGTTTGTTGTGATCCACACAGTCAAAGGCTTTAGTGTAGTCAATGAAGCAGAAGTAGATGCTTTTCTGGAATTCTCTTACTTTTTCTATGATGTTACTTTTCCAGTGGATGTTAGCAATTTGATCTCTGGTTCCTCTGTCTGTTCTAAATTCAGCTTGTACATCTGAAAGTTCTTGGTTCACATACTGTTGAAGTCTAGCTTGAAGGATTTTGAGCATTATCTTGCTACCATGTGAAATGAATGCAGTTATGTGGTAGTTAGAACATTTTTTGGCATTGCTCTTCTTTGGGACTAGAATGTCCAGTCCCTTCCAGTCTTGCGGCCACTGCGAGAAATAAATACAGATAGATAAATTTTTTAAATGAATGAGAGTCCTGGAGTTGGCTTCATGGATGTACAACTTGTGTACTTGCAAAGGGCTCCACATTTGGTTTAATGTTCTGATATCACCATCTTGAAAGTCTTAGTAATTTTTGAACAAAGGTCCCTTCACTTTCATCTTGCACTAGGCTGTGTAAATTATCTTGCCAATTCTGGAGAAATTCTTGGTTTACAAATGCTGTCTGAGGTTAGGTCCAGATTTAAAAGGAGATATTTGTGGAAGTCAAAGACATTTTTATTTGCTTGTTGTCACTAATGACAGCCATTACAATAAATAGCCAAATAAATCTTTCAATTACAGGGCAAACAACCAAAATCATCCATATTTGCTTGATCACTGAAAGCCACATATTTGCCCGCAGGAATGCCTACTTTCAAATGGTGAGGTTCACTTTGCTCAAATTGGAAAAGCCATTTACAACTCTTCAAAAACTACCTGACATTTCATCTTTCTGTGAAAGGATGGTCTGCACAACAGAAATCTCATGTGGTTTCTGCCTGCCACACAGACTAAACAAAATGATGCGTCTGTTAAAACATAAATGCATGAGATATTTTGCTTTAGGAATTTTATTATGATAACCCCAGGAGGCAAACAAACATACAGTACTAGCTCCTACCTGACCAGGGTGGCATTGCCTAAGTCTGAACAGTCTTTTCAACCTGGGAAGTTTTAGCCAAGGATGCTTATCCTTCAATGAATGGATTATAAATATATTTTATTATAGGACTAGACTCAGTGACAGAAACACTACAGCAAAGTGAACCAAAGACAATACTCAGAGGATAAAGAAGGAGAAAGATGCAGCTTAGACAACAATTATATCTACTTAGTTTGCATTTGGTTTCTCGACTATAAAATGGGTAAAATACTACTTACTTCACAAAACCATGCCATGGATTAAATGAGATAATGGACATGAATGTGCCTTGTAAATGACTAATTACTAAGGTATCATCATCCATATCATATGTAAGCATGTTATTTTGAGTAGGTGTCTGTGTTTGTACTTACAGTGTTGTCTTGAATGGAAGAAGGCAGCCACATTTAATACCTCCAACACTAACTAAAAAAACTTCTAACTGCAAATGTAATACAGGACTTCCCAGTGTAAAACAAACAACCCAGAAGTAAATAGGATGAAAAGTAGAAGTTCCCCTTCACCTTCTGCTGCAAATCCTAGTCCTTTTAACAGAGCATAGTAGACATTCTTCCAGGAGGACTTTTACTTATTTATTAACTTTTAATTTTGTATCGTGTATAGCCAATTAACAAAGTTCTGATCATTCCTGAAGGGAATGATCAAAAAGCTGAAGGGACTCAGCCATACATATACATATATCCATTTTCCCCCAAGTCTCCTTTCCATCCAGACTGCAATATAACACTGAGCAAAGTTCCATGTGCTATACAATAGGTCCCTGTTGGTTATCCATTTATATATTTTAAATATAGCAGTATGTACATGACCATCCCAAACTCCCTAACTTTCCCTCCCCTCTGGCAACCATAAGTCCCTTTTCTAAGTCTATGAGTCTCTTTCTGTTTTGTAAGTAAGTCAATTTGTATCATTCAGGAGGAATTTTTTTAAATGTATGTGAATAACAAAATAAAACTGCTAGAACTCTCTGAGATGCATCACAACCCCCTACCCAGTGTTAGGTAATGTCATTTCTTCTCACCTATAGACCCTTTGCTAAAGCAAAGACGCCCATAACTCCTAACCTTGCTTCATTAAATCAGCTGTCCAACACAGCTGCTTCCTGGATGTTGAGAATATTCACAAGTAATCATTTAAAAACAGATCCTGGCATTAAATTTTAGAATAATGACCACATCTAATCCTCATGGTATTAGGTCTCCGGGGAGTAGACCAGTGGGTGACTCTAATCATTTTGGTTTATAGTAATCTTGCGGAGAAGGCAATGGCACCCCACTCCAGTACTCTTGCCTGGAAAATCCCACGGACGGAGGAGCCTGGTGGGCTGCAGTCCATGGGGTCGCGGGGAGTCGGATACGACTGAGCGACTTCACTTTCACTTTTCACTTTCATGCATTGGAGAAGGAAATGGCAACCCACTCCAGTGTTCTTGCCTGGAGAATCCCAGGGACGGGGGAGCCTGGTGGGCTGCCATCTCTGGGGTCACACAGAGTCGGACATGACTGAAGCGACTTAGCAGCAGCAGCAGCAGTAATCTTGGGTCACCTTTATAATAACAATAATTTTTAAAGGCACTTTGCATGTATCACCTCTTCAAGTTTTACAAAGGCCCTATTAGGCAGGTAGGGATATTAGTCCCATTTTAGAGATGAAGAACCTGAGGCACAGAAAGGTCCAGTGGCTTTAAAACTCCAGTGGTATGTGATCCTCATGCAGGGCTCTGAAAGCACAATCAGAGGATCCCAGTGATTTTCCAAGACCACCTACATTAAAACTCCCAGGGACTGTAAAAGGGCAGATTCCTGGGTTCCACTTCAGACCTACGGAATCAGGTTGTAAAAATATTTAACCATCACCACCACTCATCTCCAGAACTTCCTCATCATCCCAGACTGAAACTCTGCACCCGTTAAACAACAGTTCCACACTGCCCCTCCCCAGCCCTGGTAACTACCCTTCTGCTTTCTGTCTCTATGTACTTGGCTACTCTAAGCACCTCATATAAGTGGAAGCATTCACTGTTTGTCCTTTTGTGTCTGGCTTATTTCACTTAGCATAATGTTGTCAAGATTCATCCGTGTTGTAACATGTGTCAGACTTTCGCTCCTTTTTAAGGCTGAGTAATATTCCACTATATGTCTATATCACTTTTGTTTCTCCATTCATCCACTGATGGACACTTGGGTTGTTTCCACCTTTTGGCCATTGTGAATAATGCTGTTATGAACATTGATAACAATATTTGTTGAAGTTCCTTCTCTCAACTCTTTTGGATATATACCCAGAAGTGCGCTTCCTGGAACATATGGTAATTCTATATTCAATCTTTTGAGGAACCATTGTACTGTTTTCCATAGTAGCTGCATCTTTTTATATTCTTACCAGCAAAGCACAGGTTTCCAATGTCTCTGCATTCGCTGCAGTACCTCTTTTCTTTTTTTATATAACAGCCTTAATAGGTATGAAGTGGTGGATCTGCACTTTTAGCAATTCCCTCCACATGATTGTTACTCACACCAAAGTTTGAGAACTGCTATCTTTAGAAATCTTAGCAGCAGAAATGTTAGGGGCAGTGAGCCTTCTAATTCTGAGAAGCAAAGCTGGGTTTGGGCTACAAGTGTCATCATCAATAGTAGATTAATGGGGATGGTTTGATCACCTCTCAAATGAAAAAAAATTTAAAGAAATGGTCTTCAACCACCTGCTAAGAAGTTGGTAGACTGAAGAAGAGAAACAGGGAAGACAGTTGCTGACCTTGGTAGCCACCTTGAGCTGAATCAAAGCAAAGAAAAAAGTCCCTCAAACCAAATATCGTCCCATAGCAGCCTTGAGCAGAACAAATAACTTTTAACCTCTCAGCCCACAATGGGAAAAAAGTCCCTTTCTGGCAACGTCTGATTGAGTAAGAGAAGCAAGACCCTATCGCCACAGGCGAGGGGAACTGGTGCCAGCTACGACAGAGATGGGGAAAGGAGGCAGGCGGGGAGCAGACGATGGAGCTGCGAGCCAGTGACCCTGGGTTTCTCTTCACCAGAAAGTTTCCTTAATACTTACCTTCGTATTCACCGAATTTTTGGATGGTTAAATGCACTGATAAGAAATAAGGAAAGATGGGTCTCAGGCGTTCAAGTGATGAAATTGTGCCCCCTCGTGGTTGTTCTCTAGGATACTCAAGTCATGGAAGATTAAAGAATGGGAGGCAGAGTAAGGAATGGTGGGAATCAGTGGGAGTCTCAACTGAATTGATTCCAGTTGTCTGAGACGGACAGAAATTTGAAAATATTCTCCTCAGTCCTATTTCCTGTGGTAATCTGGATGCTGGCAGTACTTTCTGTGATAGAGTGACATCAGTTACATTTCCTGAGTGTTTTCTTATCATACCACACACGTCTGTACACCACCAAAAGGTAACTTTTATTGCTGATGTTATTACTACCATTCTTTTGTAATGGGTGAAGCAACAAAGGCTCAGAGGATTAAGTCACTCTTTCAAGGTCACAGGCTCCACCTTTAAACCGTAGCCCCTCACAACACGTAAGCACCAAAGAACATAATGGAAAAGAGATATTGATCAAAAGTAGATCACTGGGACTTCCCTGGTGGTCCAATGGTTGACTCCGCGTTCCAGCAGAAGTCTGGGAGGCATGGGTTCGATCCCTGGTAGGGAAACTAAGGTCCCATAAGCTGTGGGGTGTGGCCAAAATTTTTAAAAAAGAAAATCTTTGGAAGGAAAAGCCACACCTCTTAAGTTCTCCGCCATGACTAGGGGGAAGCAGACATTTATACTAGGAAATAACTTTGTATTTTGGGCCATTAAAAAGAAATAAAAGCCTCAAATGGAGTCATTTGTCACCATATCAGCAAACCCAGGCTGAGCTACGGTTTCAATCTCTTCCAGGAAGCTCAGTTCAGTTCAGTCGCTCAGTTGTGTCCAACTCTTTGAGACCCCATGGACTGCAGCACGCCAGGCTTCCCTGTCCATTACCAATTCCTGGAGCTTGCTCAAACTCATGTCCATCAAGTCAGTGATGCCATCCAACCATCTCATCCTCTGTCATCCCCTTCTCCTCCTGCCTTCAGTCTTTCCCAGCAAACCCAGACTTAGCTGCAGTTTCAACCTCTCTCAGCAAAGTGACCTTTAAATAGACCTGGTCAGCACTAGTGAGACAATCTGCATAAGATTCTTGTCATTTGCTTCCCCTTAAAAAAGATGATGACCTGGCCTCAAACAATTTTTTCTTTTCTTTTACTAATAACTTCCTTGCCCCACCCTCCCTCTGCCTATAAAAACCTTCCATTCTGTACAATTCCTTGGAGCACACTTCTGTTCATTAGATGAGATGCTGCCCAACTTATGAATGAATAAAGCCAGTTTGCTCTTCAAATTTATTCAACTGGATTTTTTTTTTGTAACAATAAAACCATAAACATATTGAATCATAAAATTATTTGTAGAAAGCTTGGAATATAGAAAAACAAGAGAGAATAAAATTATTCATAATCCCACCACTCAGAGTTATTCATTATTTGCATTTTGCTGAATATTATCTAAGACTTTTTACTATGTATATATACAATAGCAGATACAATTGTTTCATTAAGAAAGAAATAATAGTCTTTGTCGGTGTTATTCACTGAGGCATTGCATTTGTATGTATGTGTTATATAGTCCCAGAAGAAGAATCCCAGGATTTTCTCTCCTGTGTGATTTCAACTTGCTTCCACCTGGTCCACAATGCCAGGTGAGATCACTAATACTAACGGATGGGATGGGATCAGGTTGTCTGTCATTATTCTAGATCACCAAACTGCACACCGAATCTGGGGTTGATCACTTTACAGTTGCTTAAGCTGCTTGTGAGTCAACTCTGTCATCATTTGGGGATGCTGTATCATCAGTTAGGAACCAGATGATGGCTTTGGAGTGCTGCCTGGTAAGAAACTTTGCCTCTCCTCAGTGATGTGGGTGGTATTGAGAGCACTGGCCAGAATGTTCACGTGCACCTTTGTGGCAGTGCAGAAAGATGGTGGAAAGAGCATGATAGTTTTTATGTCTGTTCACTCAAGTCCTAAGCCCAGGCCAAAATCTTTATGTGTGAAAAGGGCTTCACTGAGAAGCATCAAACCAACACATACTTAAGAGCTGTGCAACCACAGTCCTACTCCTAGGTGTATACTCAAGAGAACTGAGAGCATGTTCACACAAAAGCTTGTTCACAAATGTTCACAGCCTCATTATTCATAACAGCCCCAAATGGAAACAACCCAATTGTCCATCAGCTGATGAATGGGTAAACAAAATGTGGTATATTCACACAATGCAATGTCATTTGGCCATAAAAAGGAAGGAAATTCTGATACATGGTACAACACAGAAGAACTTTGTAAACACTAAACAAAGTTGAAGAAGTCAGCAAAGAGCACATATTGTATGATTCCATTTAGATGAAATGTCCACAGTAGGCAAATCCATAAAGATAGGAAGTAGATTGGTGGTTACCAGGGATGGAGGCAAGAAAATGGGAAGGACTGCTAATCAGTATGGGGTTTCTCTTGGGCGTGGTGAAAATGTTCTGGAATTAGGTAGTAGTAATGGTTGTATAACTTTCTGAGTACACTAAAAATCACAGAATTGTACATTTTAAAATGGTGAATGTTATTGTAAATAAATTATATCTCAATAAATTTTTAAAAACTTATTACGCTATAGTGAAGTGAAAGTTGCTCAGTCGTGTCCGACTCTTTGTGACTCCATGGCCTGTACAGTCCATAGAATTCTCCAGGCCAGAATACTAGAGTGGGTAACCTTTCCCTTCTCCAGGAGATCTTCCCAACTCAGGGATCGAACCCAGGTCTCCCTCGTTGCAGGCGGATTCTTTACCAGCTGAGCCACAAGGGAAGCCCAAGAATACTGGAGTGGGTAGCCTATCCCTTCTCCAGGGGATCTTCCCAACTCAGGAATAGGACTGGGGTCTCCTGTATTGCAGGTGGATTCTTTACTAACTGAGCTATCAGGAAGCTTAATAAAAATAATAGCAAAAGGGGAGAGGATTTTAGCAGCTTCCTCCTGACCATGGAGGCTAATCAAGAAGCACCTCTGCCCAGAGGACAGGACAGATTCCTACGAAGCCAGT
Source organism: Aepyceros melampus (assembly GCA_006408695.1). Classification (NCBI taxonomy): domain Eukaryota; kingdom Metazoa; phylum Chordata; class Mammalia; order Artiodactyla; family Bovidae; genus Aepyceros; species Aepyceros melampus. The sequence goes on from SJXQ01004574.1 coordinate 687,747, forward strand.
CTTTCAGGCTCCACAGCTTCCAGCAGGGAAATTTGCAGGGTCTAGAGAGATTCCACCTTGTATCTTAAGGCATCTGACATCCATCAGTCCTTTAAGGGAGTGCACTTAGTAACACACAAATCCATCTCAACATACTTGAAGGACTGTAATATGATAAAGGGATCGGGCATCTGAGTAACTCCAGTTGGCAGAATTAGGACCAGTGAATGAAGTGACAATGAGCCACAGTCTGGTCAATAAAAAGACAAAGTCCTGAGGGGTCAGAGTCATTCAAACATGGCATCAGTGCTTTAACTGAGCTGTATTCCAGCAAGTTGGAGGACTACCCCCTGGGACCTTGTATATTTATATATTCTGGCCAGGACTGGATGTTCCAATTCAGAGGTCCTAAGAATCTATATGAAGGATGAGAGAGGAAAAAAGAAACTGTGAGAAAGGAGAGTCAAGAGGTGGACATTGCCAGAATCCAGGACAGATGCATCAGAATCCGTGACACAGTCTGAATGAGGCAGCTCCTGCTCCATTTAAAGATGGCCTTCTCAGCAGTGGGCGAAGATAAGGAAAGCATAGCTGTGAGCAGAGCCAGACTATTGACGGACCCTATTTGAGGGAAAGAGTTATTCACTCTCAAACCCTCAAATGGGGACTTTCCTGGTGGTCCTGTGGCTAAGACTCTGCATTCCCAGTGTAGGGGCCCAGGTTCGATTCCTAGTCAGGGCACCAGATCCCACATGCTGCAACTAAAGAGTTTGCATACCACAGCTGAAGAGATCCTGCATACTGCAACCAAGACCTGGCACAGCCAAATGAAAAAATAAACATTAAAAAAACAAAAGCCCTCAAATGTCATCGGGAAGTATTGTGCAGTGATTAAGCACAAGGGCTTTGGTTTCAAAACCTGATCCACTGATTAGTAGCTGTGTGACCTTGGGCAGTGCATTAAGATCTCTGGGTTCCTTTTCCCCAGTTAAAGCAATGGAATAATCATAGGACCTACCTCAGAGATTTGTTCTTCAGATTGAATGAAATAAGGCAAATAAAGTGCTTGGCCCTAACATACATTGACGGTAGCTGCTGCCAACTGACCTAAACAAATTGAACTATGCACAGATGATTAGGTTGCTTTTGGTAACTGTAGGCAGGTCCCAAACATTACGAGTTGTTAAGGGCTAGCTGCTCTCCCCAAAACTTCATTTCCCACAAGTTTCAGATCAAATTCTGTCACATTTCAGACTTTTATTAGATATGCTTTTATCAGCAAGAAGTCACAAAAGGAACCAGTTCTGGAAACTGATCATGGCTCTGTCCTTTCAGGAGCTCTAACCAGGCCTTGCATCAAAGGTTTGCTCCAGGGGGTCTCCACAATCTAGAAGCAAGAATGGATTCACCTGGAGGCTTCAGGCTTTGACATCGTGGCTGGACTCAGGACCATTTTAGAATCTACAGGTACCACAGGTACCATCCAGACACTTTCTTCCAATCATGCAAAGGTAAGGAGGGACTGTAAGCTGTCTTAGCCAATGCGTGTGGATCTTCCAGACCACTGATTATAATGATGAGGGCTCATTTCTAACGGGTTTTTAACATGCCACATCCTCCCCATCCCCAGTGAAAACCTATCTAATGTCCTTATGATGCCAATCATAATACTCTGATGCTAATGGGAGATAAAGACTGAGTCTTCATAGTAGCTGTGGACATTAATTAAATGCTGGTGGAACACTCCTGTGCTGTGTGTTCTTGATTAAGGCAACAGGCCTTCCCTAGGGCACAGATTCACTGAACACATACTTACCATGACACTGTAAACCACAGGCATTTGAGTGCTGACTGCATCCCTCCAGTGCCCTGGTACTTCTGAAGCAGAGACTTGCTTATGGTAGGCACTAACCACTTAAATTATGAAATGCCTCCATAATTCCTTTAAATCTTTAAGCCCATTTAGGTTCTCAAAACAGCTATTTGAGGTGTGGGCTATCCTTCCGCTTTACTAGTGAGGAGACAATTTCAGAGAGGTTAATTTATTAACACTTGCAAAAAAGTCACAGAGTTGTAGGACAGTTGGCAGAAATAAAGTGAAAAAGAAAAAAAAAAAAAAAGCAATGAGACTCTCCTTGTATAAATGTAGCATATTATCTTAGGTGACAAGCCAGAGAGAAATTGTGTGGCCACCCAGGTGGCTCCGCGGAAAAGAACCTGCCTGCCAATGCAGGAGATGTAAGAGATGCGGATTGGATCCCTGGGCTGGGAAGATCACCTGGAGAAGGAAATGGCAACCCACTCCAGTATTCTTGCCTGAAAATCCCATGGATAGGGGAGCCTGATGGCTACAGTCTGTGCGGTCACAAACAGTCGGACATGACTGAGTGAGAAAGCACACACACACCGAGTCCCATCTCCTGCAGAGAGCCTTTCTTTAGTGAGAAGAATCACTCACCCTCTCACATATCCAGGGCATCTTGTTTCCCTCCATTTGAGCGTTAATTTCGTACTTTCAATTGACTGTGGAGAGATGCACTCTCTTCCCACTGGACCTCGAGGGCCTATTCCTGCTGCCTTGCCCACGCCCAGTTCCAGACCACCTCCATCTAGAATTACAGCAAGCCGAGGGCTAGGGTTACTGCACTTAGGACTGAAAGGCCGCCTCATTCCAGCCTTTTAGAGCCCGGCAGCTAATCACTCATCACTTGCCAGTTGGATGGTGTGCTCTGGGCTTGCTTTGTGTCTGCCAGGGCCAAAAACAAGCAAAGGCTGGGGGGTCATCAGGAATGGAACAGGCTGAGCGGGGCTGGAGGATGAGTGACATGGGAATTCAGAGAACCAACATCCCCAGGGTGTTCAGGCTTGTGGACAGATGCGAGGGTCTCTATAACTGACTGTGTGTGTGTGACTAAGGGCCCACATGCTCTGTCCCTAACTGGGATTACTGAGGGTTTACTATGTGGGATTTTTTTTTTAATAAGAGCTTCAACACAGTTGCTGTCTTTAAGAGGAGCCTTCGGTGGGGAGATAAGTTTTCTCCTAATTTACCTCTAAGACTCTCAACCAGCCTGTTCGTTCTCTTCTCTTCCAGTCTCCATGAAATATACTCCCATTCACCTTCTCACCTAGTCCAGGAACCTCAGAGTACCCCTCTTCTTCACCTCTTACATCTGATAGACTGTCGCATCCCATAAACTGTCACATCCCACAAATGCTACCTCCTTTTCTGTCTCATTTCTAAGACCCTAGTTCAGTGTTTCATCATTTCTTATTTGGGTCATTGCAATAGTCTTCCCAGTAGTTTCCCCAATTCCAGGATCAGACCCTTAACTCACCCCCTCCCCACTGTAGCCAGAGTGATCGCTCTTCTAGAAATTCTTTAGCAGCTTCCCATGCCTGGAGAATAAAGTGCAAGCTCCCAGTTCTTTCTGTTGCTCATTCAATAAACATTTGCTTATCACCTTCCCTGAACCAGGCATTATGCTCAGAGCAAGGATACAGGTGTGAACAAAACAAAAATGGTCTTTGTCCTCAGAAAGACAAACAAAACAAGTAAACAAGACAACATCTGACCTCAAATTGTGATAAAAAGGTACAAAGTAAAGGAAGTGGAGGCTAGATTTGAGAATCACAGTGGGTGCCTACTTGAGACCAGACTTTCAGGGAAGGATCTCTGAGAACTAAAGGATGAGTAGGAGGTGATCAGGTAAAGAGTAGGCAGAGCATAGAAGAGCTTCATGTCTTCTAGAAACATAAGGAAGGCTGTGTAGCTAGCTGCATGGTGATGAGCTAAGGCAGAGGCAGGGAGAATTTGGGCGGGGGCAGGGGGTTGTTGTAGAGGTCAGAGCAAGCCTTGTAAGCCGTGGGAAGAGTTTGGATTTCATTCTAAATACACTGGGAAGTCACTGAAGACTCAGAAGCAGGTAAGTAACTCAATCTGACTTTCATTTTCATAAGATCACCTTGGAGGGTACATGAAGAATGGCTCAGAGGGCCACAGAGTGGAAGTGCTGTTATATATCCTAAATTCATATGTTGAATCCTAGTCCCAGTATCTCAGAGTACAAATGTATGTGGAGACAAAGTTCTTAAAGAGGTAATTAAGTTCAAGCAAGGTCATTAGACTGCAAGGAGATCCAACCAGTCCATTCTAAAGGAGATCAGTCCTGGGTGTTCTTTGGAAGGAATGATGCTAAAGCTGAAACTCCAGTACTTTGGCCACCTCATGGGAGGGATTGGGAGCAGGAGGAGAAGGGGACGACAAAGGATGAGGTGGCTGGATGGCGTCACTGACTTGATGGACGTGAGTCTGGGTGAACTCCGGGAGTTGGTGAGGGACAGGGAGGCCTGGCATGCTGCAATTCACGGGGTCGCAAAGAGTCGGACAGGACTGAGCGACTGGATGGAACTGAACTGAACTGAAGGTCATTAGGGCAGACCCTCACCCCATATGACTAATGCCCTTAACGAAAGAGATTTGGGCACAGAAGCACACATGTGAAGACCATGTGAAGACACAGGGGGAAGGCAGCTACCCACAGGCCAAGGAGAGAGGCTTCAAAAGAACCAGCCTGCCGATACCACGAGTTTGGACTTCCAGTCTCCAGAAATGTACGAAACTAAATTCTGGGGTTTAAGCCACCAGGTCTGAGGCCCTTTGTTGTGACAACTTAAGCAGACTAATAGAAGTGAGAGGTCAACTTAAGAGATCATGGCAGAAGCCAGGCTGGGAGAAGATGATGGTGGGCTGTTTCAGAGGGAAAGAAAAGGAGATGGAGCAGACTGCATGAATTCCAGAGGGACCTTCGAGTACAGACTATACAACTAGAGATGGAGGGAACAAGGGTGATCAGATCAGACGGGCCTGAACAGGCGATGGAGATGCCCTTTACTGAGATGGGGAGGCTCCAAGAAGAAAGAGGAGTGGGCAGAGAAGGCAGACTCCTTATGGTGACTTCCATGGGGTTCCATGTGCTCAACAATGACAAAGACAACATTGGCTGACACGCCTCCAAAAAAATTAATGAATTAAATTAAATCATCCAACATGAAAATTTAAATTATATAAACTTTGTTTTTTTTAGAACATTTTTAGGTTTATAGAAAAATAAAGCAGAGTTCCCATATAGTCCTCTGCTCTGCACAGTTTCACCCATTATTCCAATATGTTTTAAATCCAAAGGAAATTGTTCCTAGAGTCAAAATAAAGCTTAGACCTTTCTATCCGCTCTCCCAGCACAGAGAGATGGTTGCAGTGTGGAAAAGCTTCGTAGTGACACAAGTGAGCACAGCCTGCCCCGAGCTCTCTCTCAACTCCCTCTCCCATCAACTTCCCACCTTCCTTTTGATGGAACTAGTTTAATTTTCTTCACTTAGCCTGGCCAACTGCTTTTCATGCTTCATGCTTGGCTCATGTGTCCTCCCCTCCACATTGGGCCAGTAGCCAGTGCAACCCACAGGTTATCCCCACCCATATCAGAGGGAGGAAAATGCTCTTTGTCAGTGTGTCACCCTACCTCCCATGACACTATAACCAACAGAAAGCAGCGAGCCTGGCTTATCAAATCTGAATTCCTAGGGTTTCCCTGGTGGCTCAGACAGTAAAGAATCTGCCTACAATGTGGGAGACCTGGGTTCAGTCCCTGGGTTGGGAAGATTCCCTGGAAGAGGGCATGGCAACCCACTCTAGTATTCTTGCCTGGAGAATCCCCACGGACAGAGGAGAAACCCCATGGTAGGCTACAGTCCACTGGGTCACAAAGAGTCAGACACAACGGAATGACTAAGCACAGCACAGTGCCCAGCCCAGTGCTTGGTTATTAACAGTACTCCAGAAATATGTTTCTCAAGTGAACAGAAAGTGGTTGGTGGAAAGAATGAGTGAAGGAAGGAAAGAAAGAGGGAGGAAAGGGTGGAGGGAAAAAGGAAGAAGGGAGGGAAAGAGAAAGAAAGGTAAAAAGATAAAGGAAGAAAAGAAGGAAGGAAGGGAAAGGAAGGGAGGAAGGGAGGGAGGAAGAAAGAAAAAGAACAAAGTGTATTTGGGAATTCAGGACTTAATAAACTCAAAGCCAGTCAGCAAGACTGCTGCTAACTGCAGAATACAGCCTCCCTGGGAAGCGGAGTCACATGGCAGGTTGCAGAAGGTCCTTAGAGGATACAGAGCGCCGGGCAGTAACAGGAGCAGCTGCTTGCGGTGAGCCGTTGTCTAACACGTCAGCCCGGGAGGCTTGGGATATGTGCTGAGTGCTGAAAGGAAAATGGATCATCTTCTGTGTGCGTGGCCCATGTCCCTGACCCCGCCGTTAGAGTGACCTGTTGTGTGCGAATGGGAATTGGACATGTAATCTATAGACTCTGGGTTGAATCCAATTTTGTCCGCCTGGTAAATGAGTGTTGGTTAGATGATCTGTCTTCTCCCTGGAGGTCATAATTCCACATAAGTGGTAACTGGGTCTTATCAAGCTGTTCCAATTCCTGTAGCTCCTATGATGTCCTCATGTGATATCCCCAGTGTGTTAAATATTTGTTGTGCTTGACAAATAGGTTCTATTTTAAGTTTTCCTGTGGGCTGGCTGTGTGACTTTCAAGAAATCATATAATGTCTCTGGACTTTTATTTCCTATCTGGAGTTATGTATAGAAATGATTCTCTTTGTCTTCTCTAGAAAATCCCAGGGATACTGAGTGGATGGGTGCGACCCTGGAAACAAAGCAAGGAGCTTGGAGTAGAGGATCCACCTTCTGCATTCTACGATCCTAACCCTTCCATGCTGCCAGTGTCCTGAAGACTTCCCTTTGATGCTAATCACGAGCTCCTTCTTGCCGGGTTCCCTCGCCTCCCTTGCACTGTATAAACTGTGTGTGTGTTGGGGGGTGGGGTGCTTTTCTCTATCAGAGACCACTGATGCACAGCAAGAAGTACTATGGTTTATCTAGTACTTTTAATAAAGTAAACATAAAAAGCAATTTAATATAATTGCTATTTTCACAAAAGAACTGTCTTATTTTTCAATCCAGATAATAAATACATCAATCTATGACTATCAAACATTCTTTAATTCCATAAGTCAGCAGAGAAAAGGAAACGTGAGGGAGAAAGAAGGAAGGAGCAGAGAGAGAAAGAATGCCAAGCAGAGATTTAAAACACAAGAGACAAAGAAAGAGGCAAAGAGAACAGAGCGAGGAAAGATCTGGCGGGGGGAGAGGAGGAGAGACCAAACAGAAGTGGATGGAGAGGGTGAGGAGCATCCAGGGGGAAAGGCGAAGACAGAATCTAAACGCCCTTCATGGGCCCTGCTCCTCCCCAGGGCTGCCGTCTTTCATCACAGGGTTACTTGTTCTCACTTGCCCTAAAGTGTAAAAACCAAATCTTCATCTGTACTTTCAGTGACTTAAGGATGAAATCCACTGTAGGAACTTTGGTCATTTAAGGGAGAAATTCTTGAGTCCGTAGGGGCAGTGACAAGAGCAATGCTTATCTCAGTTGCCTGACGAAGTCAAGCAAACTCAGTCAGAAAGCAGGGCTTTTCCCGCCCCAGGGACAGGCCAAGTCACCTACTGATTGCTGGATTTTCCCCCAAACAGTGACAGTTTTGGTGTCTTGTAAATGTGGCCAGCACATCCATTCAGTGTCATGTCATTCATGGAGTAAGGAGCAGGATTAACAGATGCACATGGCACCAAGGCCTCCGTGTTTGGTTGTGTGGGTTGTTTACCAAACAAGTGCCTGGTCCAAGAGACACCCAGATCCGAAAGAAGCAGCTGGCAAAGCCGCGCCCACTTGGAGAAAGCAATGCCTTTTCCTAATTTGCCCAAAGGCACCAGTGGACTTATGTGACCCAAGGTTCAATCAGAGAAGTAAGTGTAAGTGAAGTCGCTCAGTCGTGTCCACCTCTTTATGGCCCCATGGACTGCAGCCTACCAGGATCCACTATCCATGGGATTTTCCAGGCAAGAGTACTGGAGTGAGTTGCCATTTCCTTCTCCACGGGATCTTCCCAACCCAGGGATCGAACCCAGGTGTCCCGCATTGTAGGCAAATGCTTTACTGTCTGAGCCACCAGGGAAGAAGGATTGCTTTTTATCTGAAGGAGCCTCCAAGAGTGTGGGCGGTTCTAGAGACTTGATCTCACGTGAGATGGGCTCCCGTCCCCCCAAGATGGCAGTGGGAGAGGAGGATGGACTATCCCAAACCTCACACCCATCATGGATCTACTCTCTGGCTTGATCACATCCTCACAGGTAGGTGAGGCAGGTATTTCCTGTTTTCAGATGGTGACATTGTTGGTTAGAGAGACTGAGACCCACCAAGGGCATGTAGGATAAGCAAATTTGGGAACTTAGCACAACACTAAGCCTAGGTTTGTCAATGAACAAAGGACTGTGGATGCTGGATGTTATGTGGACTCTGAGTCAGATGCTCTTGCTGACTTGCTGAAGAGGAATTTGGGGCTTTTGTCAAGTCCCTGTCTAAACTGATTTCTCTCACTGTCAGGCATGAGTGTGTCTTCCTTAAAGGACTATCAGGAGTGGAAGACTCAGAGAATCCAGTCCTTCCTCAAGGAACTGCCCACCCTCCATTCTGGCAGACAGGGCACCTCTGAAGCCTGAGTCTGTATGACTTTGCGTCCCTGGCCAACACCAGAGGGTGCTGACCTAGGTCCTCAGAGATCAGAGACAGCAGCAGAGGAATGGTGCACCCCCCTGTGACCACTAGAGGGCGCAGGCAGGGCCAGTCTCAGCTTTCCCCAGATACTAATCACGTGGGAACAGGGACACAGCCCAGGTGTGGAAGGCAGTTCTTACAGGAAAGACCTCACCAAAGGTAGCCATTGAGGTCTTCCCTGGTGCCCCAGCGGTAAAGAATCCACCTGCCAATGCAAGAGACATGGGTTCAATCCCTGGTCCAGGAGGATCCCACATGCCTCGGAGCAACTAAGCCCCTGTGTTAGAACAACTTAGCCCGGAAGAGGCAACTATTGAGCCCATGGGCCAATACTGAAGCCGGAGTGCCCTGGAGCCTGTGCTCCGCAACAGGAGAAGCCTGAGCACCACAGCCAGAGACGAGCCCACGCAGCAATGAAGACCCAGCACAGCCAACAATAAATAAATCAATCAAAAGGGCAGCCGTTGAGGAGGAAGTGGACGTCCAGTGGAGCAGTGTATCTCGGAGGCACACTGGAGAAGGCAAAGAGATCAGGTCAGTCACCTGCTCTGGCACCAGAAGTGTGACCTCCAGCAAGTTGTTTTTAACGTCTCTGAACCTCAGTTTACTCATCTGTAAAATGGAGCTACTAGCCTTGGGGTTGCCGAGTTGCCATGAGCCTTCTAGAATATCTAGTACATCACCTGGCACGTTAAACAACTGCACTGTGGTTTATTACTATAAAAATCCTACTATGTCTCTGGACTCAGAGAAATTCTGCAATTCTGGAGTGAGCCCCTGAAGAGATTCTGAATTGTAACTTGCTGGTAGAGGTTGTGTTCCTTCCAAATAGTCACATTTTTAAGTGTATATGCTCGTAATCGCAGAAGAATTTTCTTGTACCACCTTCAAAAGAGTACTGTCTATAATAGTAAATAATACTGGGGGCATGCGGAGTGCAGAGCTAGGTGAGGGGATCTGGGAATGGGCCCTGGCAAGAGAGGAAGAGGTGGTGGATATAGGTTCAGGGACAGAACACTGAAAACAGGGAGGCTGTGAATTACAGTGGGGGAAACACCGGATTGGACAGGACATCTGAAGGGCGTGAGTGGAGGGATAATCTGGAGACAGATGGTCTCCTATCTGGAATTGTTTTTTTCATCTTTAAAATGGGAGGTTGACTGAGCTGATCCCTTCCAGCTTTGACATTCTCTCATTCTACATGGGGAAGCAGGAAAAGAATTCCAGAGAAGCAGAAATGTAGGACAACACGTACATCTGATCCAAGTTATATCTCCAGTTGTTCATTCTTTAATCAAAAAGTGAAAATGTTAGTCGTGCTGACTCTTTCCAATCCCGTGGACTGTAGTCCACCAGGCTCCTCTGCTCATGGAATTCTCCAGGCAAGAATACTGGAGTCCGGTAGCCATTCCTTTCTCCTCAAACTGGACATTATACTCAGGTGCTGAAAAACAAGTGGATGGACAAGAATTCCTTGTCCTGAAAAAACCCATCATCCAGTTGGCAATTCAATGGCTCTCCTTTCATATGTTCAGTCTGAGAGGGCAGGAAGGCATTGGTAAGGATTAAATGGGAGGAGAAGGTGGAGGAACTCTGGATCTGACTTATTTATTGAATCCTTCAAGTTTCTGCTGTTTGTTGAACCTGCACCTAATACATTTTGCCAATTTTTATAACATGAGTAATTTTAAGAATAATGTACTTTGTTTATACTGCACTTTATTCTATTCTAAGCATTTTCTACTAAATTATTTCTTTTTTATATCTATCTCTGTGGGCAATAGAAAAGAAGCATAAGACATGCTTAGCATAAGACAAGCTCCTTAACCTCAAAGAGCTTATTTTTAAATTGAGGGTGGAAATAATGAGGAAATAAATAAAACCATGACTTGGATCAAGAGAGAAGTTTTGCAGGTGAGGCCATCTCATTTACATTAAAAGAATATGATATGTGATGGCCATGAGCGTTGGTAACTGGAAAAGACTTCATAATTGGGAGGCAGGATACTTACAAGTTGGGCTTCCCAGGTGGCAAAGTGGTAAAGAATCTGCCCGCCAAAGCAGAAGACTCAGGTTCGATCCCTGAGTCAGGAATATCCCCTGGAGAGGGAATGGCAACCCACTCCAGTGTTCTTGCCTGGGAAATCCTACGTAAAGTGGATCCTGGCTGGCTACAGTCCATGAGGTCACAAACAGTTGGACACAACTGAGGACACACGCATACTTACAAGTTAGGAGGGGTTTGACTTGGAAGTGCTGAAATGTTCCTCCAGGAAAGAGCATGGAAGACAAAGGGGTTGAGGGAGGGGACACTAAAAAGGTGGTATATATCACTAAAAAATAACAAGAAATTTGGTTGATTTGGCACGGTAATGGTCTTGAGAGTATATTTGATCCTATATACAATAAGACCCCAAAGCGCAACAGGGTAGATCGTACTTTAATTAAGAGGTATCTGGGGAAAATCAGTCTGGTGCTGGTATAAAGATGGGGCTTATCAGTGATAAGCCACAGGACAAGTTAGAATGCCTTATAGTACAGTGCTTAGAGTTTTGAACCCTCACTTAAGACCTGAGGATCTTTGTACAAAGTGTCCATATCCTCAAAATCTTTTTTTTTTTTTTTTGGTGGGGGGGATGCCATGCAGCATGTGGGATCTTAGTTCCCTGACCAAACCCTTTGTCCCCTACAATGAAAGCATTAAGCCTTAGCCACTGGACTCCCGGGGAAGTCCTGAAATAGTTTTATTAACCCTTAAAAGTGTAGATAATGGCACTTACTTTTTAGGAGGGCTTCTTTTTCTATGCAGAGCCCAGTGCCCAAAATGTTTAGGTGTTCAGACAGTGTTAGTACTCCCATTCTTTCTTCTCTAAGTGAACAGAGACTCTTAGGAAAAATGTGCGCTTGTTGACTGACTGGTTCCAACCAAAGGGAAGAGAACCAGGAGCGGTGATGCCCTGGGCAGAAGCTAAGGTGTGAGTAGGCTGGGGGAGTGGTGATGAACTTGAGGTGACAACGGTGTAAGCACATAGAGAACTATCTCTTGGGCATTTGAAAATATGAATTTAGAGGGGGACCAAACTAAAGCTGTAGATGCAAGGACACTTCATATAAAAGTGACAGGTGACACCGTGTATGTACAGTGTCAGTGTTAGGACAGCGAGAGTGTAGAAAAATCATGAAACTTGGAGGGTTCCACGAAGTGGGGTTGGGGAAGCAAGACGAGGAGCAGCTACTCTTTGAGAAAGAAAATGATTAGGAAAGTAGAAATTTTCCCAACTTTCCAGTAAAATGTCACTATGGGGGATTCCTGGGGGCTCAGTGGTAAAGAATCTGCCTGCCAACGCAGGAGACATGGGTTTGATCCCTGGTTGGTCCTGGAATATCCCACATGCCATGGATCAACTAAGCCCGTGCACCACAGCTACCGAGCCTGCGCTCCAGAGCCCGTGAGCCGCAACTCTCGAAGCCCACTGCCCTAGAGCCTGTGCCGGGCGCAACAAGAGAAGGCACTGCAATGAGAAATCATGCACCGCAGCGAGAGTAGCCCCCCCCTGCACAACTAGAGAAAAGCCCGCGCAGCAACAAAGACCCAGCAGCCAAAAATAAACAAATAATAAATAATAATCTTTTTAAAAAGGTCATTATGCTGAACATTGAAGAGAGGTAATAAAGCGCAAACTAGAGAAGTCATGTGATCTCAAAGAATGAGTCTCATATAATTAGGTGGAATAGCAGGCCTTCAGGAGAAGGCAACGGCACCGTACTCCAGTACTTCTGCCTGGCAAATCCCATGGACGGAGGAGCCTGGTGGGCTGCAGTCCATGGGGTCGCTGGGAGTCGGACACGACTGAGCGACTTCACTTTCACTTTTCACTTTCACGCATTGGAGAAGGAAATGGAAACCCACTCCAGTGTTCTTGCCTGGAGAATCCCAGGGACGGGGGAGCCTGGTGGGCTGCCGTCTATGGGGTCACACAGAGACGGACATGACTGAAGAGACTTAGCAGCAGCAGCAGGCCTTCAGCACCTCAGGAGTGCTGCTGAAGGGCATCAATATCTAGCCCTTGGGAGATGAGCGTCGTTTAGGCTGAGGGAAAGGGAAGCAGCTCTCAAGACAAATTTAGGCAGATTACTGCAATCAAGATCCACATAATGAACATTTTCAAAGAAATTTTTTAAAATTCTGCTTCAGTTTTGCCTATAATAGTTGGACTCAAATTTATCCTAAATGTGGTTTTGAAATTATCCTTTGGATAAAATGGCTTGTTAAAGCAGTGATTAATAAAACCTGATTAGTGCTAGGTCAGCTTCCCTAGCAAAAAAGATGACATCCATCAATTGATATTCTCTTCTCCCATTACTCATTCTCCTCCTACCCAAAGCTTCTTTAGAGATCCCTTCTGCTATTTCGCTGTGTGTATATATATATATACATATACACACACATATATGTATATATATGGATATTACTTTAAATTCTCTCATTATTAAAGAATTTATCTTTGCCTGTCAAATTTAAGAATGCACTTAAAAATAAAAATCAAAAATTGTTGGCAGGGGAAAAAAAAGACGATTCAGAAATCTGACCCCAAAGGGGGAAGGAAAGATATCTGAGGAAAGAACGCCAGTGTTAAGATAAAACAGAGAGTCTGCTACATGTTTGAGGGTAAAGGAAGGGAAAGGAGGTAGAAAATATGAAATTACAGGGTGGGAGATCTCAGAGCTCAAAATAAGAAGCATTGTTTCTAGAAGTAGGAAAAAAAGTATATCTATACTTAAAGGGGAAGTGTTACTTGTCGAGAGAATGGATATTTATTCCTCTGAAAACAAAGTAATAAAAACAAATCAAGGAGAGTGGGTTCCATGAGGAAGAGCCTGCCAGTGGAACTCAGCTTTTCCAGAAGGTTATGGAAAGATCAGTTCAGTTCAGTTGCTCAGTCGTGTCTGACTCTTTGCGACCCCATGGACTGTAGCATGCCAAGCTTCCCTGTCCATCACCAACTCTTGAAGCTTGCTCAAACTCATGTCCATTGAGTTGGTGATGCCATCCAACCATCTTATCCTCTGTTGTTCCCTTCTCTTGCTTTCCCAGTATCAGAGTCTTTTCCAATGAGTCAGCTCTTTGCATCAGGTGGCCAAAGTATTGGAGCTTCAGCTTCAGCATCAGTCCTTCCAATGAATATTCAGGACTGATCTCCTTTAGGATGGACTGGTTGGATTTCCTTGCAGTCCAAGGAACTCTCAAGAGTCTTCTCCAACACCACAGTTCAAAAGCATCAATTCTTCAGTGCTCAGCTTTCTTTATAGTCCAACTCTCACATCCATATGTGACCACTGGAAAAGCCATAGCTTTGACTAGACAGACCTTTGTTGGCAAAGTAATGTCTCTGCTTTTTAATATGCTGTCTAGGTTACTCCTTGGAAGGAAAGTTATGACCAACCTAGATAACATTCAGAAGAATTGATGCTTTTGAACTGTGGTGTTGAAGAAGACTCTTGAGAGTCCCTTGGACTGCAAGGACATCCAACCAGTCCATCCTAAAGGAGATCAGTCCTGGGTGTTCATTGGAAGGACTGATGCTGAAGCTGAAACCCAATAGTTTGGCCATCTCATGCAAAGAGTTGAGTCATTGGAAAAGACCCTGATGCTGGGAGGGATTGGGGGCAGGAGGAGAAGGGGATGACAGAGGATGAGTTGGCTGGGTGGTATCACCGACTCGATGGACATGAGTTTGGGTAAACTCCGGAAGTTGGTGATAGACAGGGAGGCCTGGCGTGCTGCGATTCATGGGGTCACAAAGAGTTGGACACAACCGAGCGACTGAACTGAACTAGGTTAATCATAGCTTTTCTTCTAAGGAGCAAGCGTCTTTTAATTTCATAGCTGCTGCCACCATCTACAGTGATTTTGGAGCCCAAGAAAATAGTCTCTGTTTCCATTGTTTCCCCATCTATTTGCCCATGAAGTGATGGGACCAGATGCCATGATCTTAGTTTTCTGAATGTTGAGCTTTAAGCCAACTTTTTCACTCTCCTCTTTCACTTTCATCAAGAAAATCTTCGCTCTCTGCCAAAGGGTGGTGTCATCTGCATGTGTGAGGTTATTGATATTTCTCCCAGCAACCTTGATTCCAGCTTGTGCTTCATCCAGTCTGGCATTTCGCATGATGTACTCTGCATATAAGTTAAATAAACAGGGTGACAATATACAGCCTTAACGTACTCCTTTCCCTGTTTGGTACCAGTCTGTTGTTCCATGTCTAGTTCCAGCTGTTGCTTCTTGACCTGTATACAGATTTCTCAGGAAGCAGGTCAGGTGGTCTGGTATTCCCATCTCTTTAACAATTTTCCATAGTTTGTTATGATATACACAATCAAAGGCTTTGGCATAGTCAATATAGCCAAAGTAGATGTTTTTCTGGAACTCTCTTGCTTTTTCTATGTTCCAACAGATGTTGGCAATTTGATCTCTGGTTCCTCTGCCTTTTCTAAATCCAGCTTGAACATCTGTTCTTGGTTCAGGTACTGTTGAAACCTTGCTTGGAGAATTTTGAGCATTACTTTGCAAGCATGTGAGATGAGTGCAATTGTGCAATAGTTGAGCATTCTTTGGCATGCCCTTGTTTGGAATTGGAATGAAAACTGACCTTTTCCAGTTCTGGTCATTGCTGAGTTTTCCAAATTTGCTGGCATATTGAGTGCAGCACTTTCACAGCATCATCTTTTAGGATTCAAGTGTTTAAAGGCTGAAGAAGGGATGCCTTCTATGGGGAATAACCCAGGACAGCCCGGGCACAGAAGAAATGGGTGAGCTAGACAACACCTACTGCAGAATGACCAGGAGGCTGAGGACTGATAAACTGAGGCTGTTTCACCTGGAGAAGTGAAGGTCTACATGGGTGTTGATGGCTGGCTGCAAATATTTGAAGAAGTGACACATAGAAGGAATAGATGTTTGTGGGAACAAGAGGAGCCGTGGATGGAAGGTGCAGGAAGCAGATTCCATATGAACACAAGGTAGAACTTCCTCACACATGGAGTGGAGAGGTGAGTGGTTCTCCCATGGGTGGCATCCCAGAGCTATGGGAGAGTTTCTTGTCCAGGATGCTACAGACAGGATTCAGAATCAGAAAAGAGCTGGACTTTGGTGATTTCTAAGGCCCTTCCCACCAGCACAGTTGAAATCTATGAAATCTGTGGGCATGTAACACATTTAATTTAAAGAATCCCAAGACTGGGTGGGACTTTAAAGGCCTTTTAATACAATAACCCATTTGACTCTTCAGTCCCACCTGTGAGAGCCTGACCAAGTAATCAGGAACTGTAAAACACACCCAAGTTAAGCCTGAATTCATCAGTAAGCCACCAGGCGCTCTGGGTTTCTAGTAACATTTGGGTAAGGAAGTAATCTGTGGACCTCCAGAGAACTCAGTGTCAAGATGGGTGAGGTGAAACTTTCATTAGAACCTTTTTCAATGAAAGAAGAAATACGTGTGAAATAATAATGAATCCTGGATACAAGTTTGAATTGCATTTAACCCTTGCTTATTATTTGAAAATCCAAACTCTTGAAGCAAATGCTGGATTATTATTCATATTTCAAAAGAATCCTTCAATTTACAAAATAATTCACTTTGGCAACACATTTCAGGGATGAACTTAATGTATTCAGTTTTTCTCCCTTGCTTGCTACAAACAAAAAGCTGTTTTGCACACAACTTTCCAAGAAGTTGTGTGTCACACAAAGGGAATTCCATTAGTAATACAATATAAAAGATATTTCCTCTGCTTCACTGGCCACACACAAGTCATCAGTGATTGATCTGAGTCCATCTGAAGGGACGTTTAGCAGAGGATATCTAATTTGATCCAGAATTTCAAGATCTGCCCCAGTCAGGGCTCTGTTTAATCCAGGGAAGGGAAGTAGATACTGTGGCACTGGGTGGAAAGTCCTCCTGGGGTTGCTGCCACTGTTTACTGTGTGGTCTTGAGGGGAATGACTTAACATCTCTGAGGCTAAGTTTCCACATGTGTAAACTCACAAGGTTATTCTGAGGCTTAGAGAGAATGTCTACAAAATGATACACACACACACACACACACACACACACACAGAGCTTGACACAGTAAGGAGTCCCCTTACTGCTTCCCCAGGGCTGACTTTGCTTCTCAGCAAGCCAGTAAGGTAGCACATCCAGGACTGTTCATCCCCTTTTACATAAGGACAAGCCAAGCTGCAAACTGAAACTGCAGCCTGCACAAAACCTGGCTTCTGTACATGGCTGCAGCCTGCCAGGCAGTCTCACCATGTCCACTGGTGGGATATTCCAATAACAGTGAAGGAAGAGGGGAAGCTGATTTTAGGAAGGCAAAAAGTAACAACAGGGACTTCCCTGACAATTCAGTGATTAAGACTCTGCTTCCCAATGCAGCAGGCACAGTTTGATCCTCAGTTGGGGAATTAAGATTCCAAATGCTGCGTGAGGAGGCAAAAAAAAAAAAAAAAGTAATAACAGATGTGGAAGATGCATCACCTCCAAAAACAGAGCCTTTGCCCTGCTGCGGCTGCTGCTGAACCACCTCAGTCGTGTCCGACTCTGTGCGACCCCATAGACAGTAGCCCACCGGGCTCCCCCGTCCCTGGGATCCTCCAGGCAAGACACTGGAGTGGGTTGCCATTTCCTTCTCCAATGCGTGAAAGTGAAAAGTGAAAGTGAAGTCGCTCAGTCGTGTCCGACTCCCAGCAACCCCGTGGACTGCAGCCTACTAGGTTCCTCCGTCCATGGGATTGTCCAGGCTGAGTACTGGAGTGGGGTGCCATCACCTTCTCCAGAGCCTTTGCCCTAGTGCCCTGCTAATCCTGCTCCAGTTCCAAAGGCAGAAAAGGTTGATTGAGTGGGAGGCCCAGCTGCAGAAGTGCGGTGGCATGAAGGGTAAGCTTTAGACCCCTAAAACATCTCTCAGGGCTCCCCAGGTGGCGCTAGTGGTAAAGAACCTAACTGCCAAGGCAGGCGACAGAAGAGACACAGGGTCTGGACGATCCCCTCGAGGAGGGCATGGCAATCCACTTCAGTATTCTTGCCTGGAGAATCCCATGGACAAAGGAGCTTGGTGGGTTACAGTCCATAGCGTTGCAAAGAGTCGGATATGACTGAAGCAACTTAGCACCCATGCTTGCAACATCTCTTAGTCCTCAGGAAATCATCCAACCATCATTATTATTACATCATCTTCACTATGGTTCAGTGTCAGTTTTCATGGTCTTACTCTAAAGTGAACAAAAAAGCCTCTTTCCACTACATGAAGAGAAACGGAATGAAAATACTAACCACTTCGGTGCTGCTCCCAATGGAAATATAAATTGGTACAACCAACTTTAGAAAACTGCTTGGTAGAATCTACTTCCGCTAACTTTCATCCTCTAAGACACAGCAATGGCACTCCTAGGTACGTACAGAATAGAAATGTGCATTACAGTCATCAAAAGACATACTAGAACTGTGCTAACACATATGACCCTTTGCATCTAAATTAATCATAATTTTAGACAACTAAAATCCAGTCCCTCAGTCACACTGTTCAAGTCAGCAGCAGCCACATGTGACTAGCGGCAACCATACAGGACACCACAGATGAAGAACACTTCCATTACTGCAGAAAGTTCTACAGGGTACTGTTTTTGATGTTTGTACGTGCATTAGTCACCACAGCCCAGATCTAGAAACTACTCAACGCCCATCAACAGCACAATGGATGAATCAGTTGTGGCACATCCACACAAGGGAATTCTGTAAAATAATGAAAATGAGCAATCTACAGCAACATGCAGAATATATATCTCACAGATTTAAAAAGCCAGGCAGACAGAGTACTAGCTATGTGATTCCATTTATACAGTGTTCCAAATGGGGCGAAAAACCATGGGTTGGGAAGATCCCCTGGAGAAGGAAATGGCAACCCACTCCAGTAGTCTTGCCTGGGAAAGAGTAGGACACGACCGAGCAGGCGACTTCATTTGGTGGGGATGGTAGTGGTGAAAAGGGAGCACAGGGGGCTTGGGGTAGGGGTCGGGCATGCTTTATTTTATCATCTGTAGTTCGCAGGGAGCGTTCAGCTTCTGAAGACTCAGTGAGCTGTATGTACGCTTAGGTCTTTCCTGTATGTGTCATACTTCGATAAATTTTCTAAACTTCCCTTTAGAAAATTTTGCTGCTATGAACGTTACCTACATTCCAGGCTTTTTGTGGGAGCGTCTTTTCAATAAAGCAAGCGTAGTTTTGAGATCGGTGCGCTTTCTTCGCCCCAGCCCCGCTGGACTTGGCGCGGAAGCCACAGGGACTCACCAACCTCCCGCAGAGCGTCTTACCTCCGCGCCGCGCGCTGGGCTTGGCTCCGCGCCCCGGTGGTGACCGCCGGGACGGCCGGTTCTCCCACTCTGGGCTCTCCCCGGGCTCGCTGAGGGCTTCCTGCCCAGCGGGCTCTGGCCGCCCCAGGCCGGTGTGAGACGCCGCGCCCGGCCCCGAGGCACCTGGACCACCCGCAGTGCCTCCCATTCAAGCGGAGCGGGCGGCAGCGGAGCACGGAACTCAAGGCATCGAGAATCCGCCGTTCTCCCTGGGAGACGGGAGAAGGCACCTGGGATGTCCCTCCTGAGCCCGGAACCGTTAAGCGAAGGAGGAGGAGGCTGCGCTGGAGGCCTTGAA
>SJXQ01004574.1:712594-835110 GCA_006408695.1 Aepyceros melampus
TGTAGGCCGCGGCGCGGCGGCTGCAGCGGCGGCGGCGGCGGCGGCGGCCGCCGAGTTCCCATAGCCATAGGCGGGGAAGCTGTTGTAGGAGTAGGCTCCCGCGCCCACGCTGTAGGGCGCGCCGTAGGCTGGCGCGCCAGGAGTGACGCACGGCTTGCCGTCCCGCACCAGCACCGGCACCGCCACACGGCGCGGCGGCGGCGGGGGCGCGTGCCCGCCCAGCTCCAGAGACTTGTCCTGCCGCTGTCTCTTGCACTTGTACCTGCGATTCTGGAACCAGATCTTCACCTGGGTGGACGTGAGCTTTAGGCTGCTGGCGAGGTGCTCGCGCTCGGGCGCTGACAGGTACCGCTGCTGCTTGAACCTGCGTTCCAGCTCGAAGACTTGGGCTTGCGAGAAGAGGACCCGGGGCTTCCGGCGGCTGCGTGGCTTCGGCCTTTCGCTCTCTTCTGCCGCCTTACAGTCTCCGGCCGCCTCCAGAGGTTTCTTCAGTTGGCAGCTTTCTGCGAACGAAACAAAACAACAGCGTCTCTTAGTTGTTCCCGGCCTCTCCGCGGCTCCGGTCCAGGAGCACTGTGACCCTTTTTGGTGGCAACGCGGAGCGTTGGGTTTTGGGGAACGTTTGTGACTTCTGGCGCCATGGGACCCTTCGATCGCCCAAGGCCCCTCACCACGTTCTTGACGGGTGGAGGCACATAGTGTGGGGAGGGATGGTTAGCGCGCGTTTATTCAGAACTTCAGCATCTGCGAGAGATTACCCTGTATTAAATGTGCAGCTCGACTTGCTAACGATTATTTTCAGGTTGAAAGTTTGTAACTACATAACTCCAATATTTGCAAATTCGGTTGCCTTCTTTTCCATCATAAATAGCTGAAGGTGTGAGAGGCATGTTGGTTTTTGGCGGCCGAAATGCGTGCGATGTGCGAAAATCTCCCTGCTTAGAAATGTCTGAGTGTACTGCTTATGGCCCAGGAACTGTTTTTTTTTTTTGTTTGTTTTACCTTTAAACGCCTACCTACCCACAACTGAGTGTCGAGTAACGACAACCATTGCCTTAGAAAGAAAAAGAAATTTGATTGACTGAGAGTTTCATGTCGATTTTAGGCCCAGGGGAGCTGTCAGAGCACAGGCCTTGGCTTCCGCCACAACAAACCTTCTCTTGGGGAAGGAGATTCTTTTGGCTCTGTCTCCTCACAAACACTTCCTTGGAGGCTTTATTCAGTTATTCTGTTGCCCTGCCCAATTCACCTCCCGTCCTACTGGAGCAGACAGGATCTAAGTTCGGCGCGTTTTTCACTCAGCCCGAAGCCACACAATCTGGGACACAAAGCAAAACGTTACAGATTTTCAAAAAGGCTGGTTGCCTCAAGGGTGCGAGTGAGGAATGAACTGTGTTCCCCTGCGCTCTCTCACCATCCCCTCGCTCTCTGCCGGGTGCCAGGACGCAGAGTTCCAGGCGGAGAAGTGAGGAAAGCACCCCCGCTAAAATTCTACCTAAGTTCCTGCGCCCTGCGAACATCAGGCACATAACCTGCTTGGACTACCTTTTCCGAGAACAGGGAACGGCTGCCCTGGCCTCAAAAAACGCATCTCACGCTAGAGGGAAAGTGGGAAAAGTAGAGGCACATGCCCCTCTAGCTCTTGGGAAGAGCTACAGTTGTCAGCACCCGGCAGCTGAGCCCACGTTGCTTATCTGCATCAGGGCAGCAATAACCTCCGCGGCTGCATCGCCTCCTCCCTCTGGGGGGAGTAGTTGGCGGAGTCACCTTGGCCTTCTCCCTCCGCCCTGGCTCCCTTGCAGCATCTGAGTTTTGCGGAGCTGTCGCTGACCAGGAACTGGCATGACACCAGCCAGGAGCTAAAGGGGCGGGCAGCCGTGCCGGCAAGATTGGTGGGCTGTTTGCGGGCATCCCGCCATTGCTCCAGATGCGTGTTTCCTTTCCCCTCTACTCACTTTGGCTCCCGTCCCTCACGACCTCGGGCTCCTCTTCATGTTCCTTAGGCCCGCTGCACGAGTCTCGCAGGACCGTGTGGACAAAGCTCTGGGGGCAGAGCCCGAATCCCCGTGGCCATCGGCTGTAGCTAGTGAGTTCAAATAGGACAGTTTCTCGCTCTCTTCTTCCTCGTCTTCCTCCCCTCCGTCCGAAAACTGCGTCCCCTCAGCGGCGGCCAGCATGCAGGGCGCCGAGTGGAACTGGTGCTCCAAGTCCGCCTGCAGGTGCGCGCCGTGGAAGTGCTGTTGCTGCTGCTGCTCCAGATTCAGAATGTCTTTGACTGAGAAAGGGGTGGAGGTGACCGGGCTTGGTAACATCATCAGGGCCACTTAATTGTCCAGTCCAAATACTCAATAAATCCCGGCGGGGGCGGGGAGGCAGCGCGGCGGCTCCAGCTCTCCTTCTGGACTCCGCCGCTGCTGCCGAGTCGGGCTTTTGACAGACGCGGTCCCACTCCAGTCTAAATCGCCTCCATTGGCCCGGACGTGGGGGTCTGGGTTTTGTTACAGCCACTGCAGGGACTGGGGCCGGGGCTGAGAAGCAGGAGTCCGGGGGTCGTGCGTCACGTCGGGGGCGGGGCTCTCGCCCCGACCTTCCTCCCCATTGGTTCCAGCTCCTGTGGACCACACCCCTCCGCATCCACTGAGTGGGGGTGCTGCGGAGCTACCAGAAATAGACAAGGGCTAGTATAGAGTCTCGAAGTCTTAGTGGCTGCGGGAGAGGCTGCACTGCTTGGGGTACGCGAACGACCGATTCCCATCCCGACTGGCCGCATCTTCCCGAGTAAAGCCAGTTCTGGGAGGCATCCTGAAAACCAACTGCCGGGAAGGATAGCCAAGGAACGTGGTTTTTCCAGCTGCTGCGGAGGCAGGAAAACTTCCTGGCTTGTAAATACCCGGCACTGGATCCCCAAGGAGACGGAATGTTTTATATATCTATGGACGGGCGACGTGTGCGTTCTCGCCTTGTTGACTTTGCTCAAGCTCTTCCCTCCACTCGGAAAGCCTTCTCCACCCTTGTCTCCATGACAAGCCTGTTCTCTGAAGCTCTGCTCAGATGCCACCTCCTCCAAGGAAGCGCTCCCCATCGCCTAGCCGGAAGTCATCTCTCCTGCGTCTGAACTTGCAGCGCGTGTTAGTAAAGGACATTCGTGTCACTTATCACTTCCTGCCTAGTACTATAGCTGTAGCTATATGCCTGGTCTCCCCGAGTAAACCATGAGCCCCCGGAGGGCAGAGCCCCAGTTGCATTTGCTTCTGTAGCTTTTCCAGCGGCCTCACTAAGCAGGTATGTGAGAGACAGGACGACCGAGTCCATACTGAACTTTGTGGTCTGACAGCTCTTGGTTTGAATCCTGGCCTAGTCAGTGTTTGGCCTGGGTGTTTCTAAGCCTCAGTTTCTTTGCTTACAAAAAGACAGTAATACCTTCTTCAGGGTTGTTGCCAGTGATAAATGAGGCAAAACACGCCAAGATTTTAGTGCAGGGCCCGCTCATGTTAGTGCTCAATACATGTCATTGACGACTGTTCTGCATCAGAAATCAGTGTTTGGTGACTGCGTTGGTGATGACGTTTGGGGTTCGAGGGCCTCACACACGGTAGTTTCATATGGTCTTGAGAGCAGGATCTGTTTTCACAAGGGAGGTGACCCAGCCATGGAGGCTGTCTTTTCCATCCATTGAAATCAGACACTTGGGTCTAGGCCTTGACCCTCGCAGCCATCTTTCTAATTTCTCCAACCCACACTTCTTCTGCCCTTCGAGGGCCCTGTTTGTTTTGTGGGCAAATCTATGGTGTCCCCTGTGATTCTGGAAATTCTGCACAGATAGAGATCATCTTCCTGCACAACAGACATTTGCTCACCACCACCTCTAGCCCAGTGACCAGCAGCAGGAGCTGCTGTGAGACCTACAGGGAAACCTGTCTTCAGTGCTGGCCTTGAAAAATAGGGACCGATTTGGCCCAACCATGGCACCCCTCATTTGGCCCCAGCCGCCCCTAGCATTTTTTGGTGCCAAGGCAGTAGAGCAGAGGGAGCACTAGCTTCAGCTAGAATGGGGCAGGTGGGAGGTGCAGGGACTGTGAACAACACCTCCCGGCTGCAGCGACTCGGGATGGATGTGGGTACGGGAGCGGAGAGCTGTCATGGGAGGACCCTCCCCCGCAACGGCGGGAGCAGTGGGTGCCCAAAGCCGAGGAGAGAAGGAACAGCCAGTCGCGAGGGGAGAGAGGCGGGGCTGTTCAGGAGGGAGCGGAAATGGTGCGGGGAGTCAGCCCCTGGGGCCTCCTGGGGAACTGGGATTCAGCGCCGGCCACGTGCTCCCGGGAGTACTTAGCTGGTGGCGGCCCGCAGGCTGTGCGGGAGACTCTATGTGAGCTGGGCTTTGCGCCGGGATGACCATCCTTCAGCCGCAAAGGCGCCCGATGCCTTTTCGTTCTGAATTCTAAGATTATTGAGGCCCTGGGCAGAGCTGGTGTTTCCAGACCAGGCCACGGAGCTGCGGAGAGAAGAATGCGCCTGCTTTTTCTGCGGATCGCGAGTTGTTGGGTGCAAAGATCCAGAAAGACTAGGGTGAGTGCGCGGCACTGCCGGGTGGCAGTCCTTGAGTACGTGCGTCGCGGTAGCAGGAGAGCATAAAAGAAGGAAGCTTCCTCCAATCCCACTCCTCCACCCCTATCCCGAGGGCTAGACTGTCGTTGGGAATATTTCTGCTGCCCGCTCGTCTCCTAGTTTAAAAAAAAAATTTTTTTTTTTTTTTTGCTTCTTTAAGCGGTTTTCTTGAAGTGATATCAAGATCCAGAAAAAAGAAAGACAAAAGCTACAGAAAATATCTGTCCCCAGTTTCCAACCAAAACCTTCATTTCTTCTTGCTACCTTCTCTTGCTTCTCCACGGCGCTTCGCTCCTAGGCCTACCCTAAACTCATCCCCCAAATCCGTATCTTAGAACCCAAGGCCCGGGGTGCCGGGAACGCCGAGACACGCCCACACAGCCGCCGCTGCCGCCAAGTCCACCGAGTCGCCTTCTCCCTTAGCACACGGAAGGCTGCCTCCTTCCCACCTGCAGGCCCGCGCGGTTCGATCCTCCAAACCAACTACCAGTGCTACCCTGCCAGATATCCTTGGCCCAGTCTGAACAATTCTCTCCTGAGGACCTTGATCAGATTGCTCCTCGCAGGACGCCCTGAGGGACTGCAGACCCTTGAGGAGCCGGAGCGTGGGGAGCACAGGCGAAGGGGCCTAGCAAAGGGTTTGCACGCCGCGTCCATTTCTCTCCCCAACCGTAGCTCTGCGCAGGGCTTGTCTAGCGGGTGGGAGACTTAGATCTCGGCCTTAAGTCCTGAGCAGGGGCTGGGATCATCTGATTGTTCAGGTTCCCTTTGGTCCACTTGGTTCCCCAGCGGCGGAGCTTCCCTGCAGGGATACCCGCCAGGCCAATCACATCTAGGGAGCCTGCCTGGCCTGCGCCCGCACCCGGACGACAACAAGCTTGTGCGCAGCCAAGTGTTCATTCCGGGCTGTCCGGAATGAAAACGCCAGAATGGTAGTTACATTGCAGCGGCGGTCGGTCGGTTCTCCAGTCACTTATCAGAGTGTGGAATCTGGTTCCAGCGCCTATCCAGTTACAGTCTCCTGCTAGGACATTTGCATTCTTTTGTCGGAAAAGAGGATCTTTGAAATCCCGGAGCTGTGCTCGACTAATGATAGGTTTTTGTTCCAGATAGATTAGCTAATTACTGTCAGATAAAGTACATATCGTTGCATCCATGGCAGCGTTTGATTTTATTTTAATCGAGTGTTATCTGCCTATCTTCCGTTTTGTCACATTATACATTTATACAAGTCTTTCTCCTCCCATATGTGATTACAGGGCACAGTAAAATGATAGATTCTCTGAGGGAAAGTGTTATAATAGATGCATAAAAAGGTGATAAATAAAATTATACCTTTTGTGGAGAAAAACAACATGCTAAATCATTACAGCAAACTTTATCAAAGAAAAATGAAAGCTGTAAAATGTTCCCATAAGTTATTATTGTATACACAAAAACTGCTTAATTAATATACATATAAGTATAGGCAGAAAATTGATCACTTTAATTATATATGCTACAGCTTATTCTGTTATCCTTCACTTGTTTAAATAGCCATTATTTATGTAGCCATGGCTACACAAAAAAAATGGAAGGTTTTAGTGGCTTTCTAATCTAAATGTATACTATAGTCAGGAGTAGTTTTCTTTCAAGGCATGAGAAACCATCATGGGGTGAACTCTGCCAGCTAAAACTGTGTGATAACATTTTAGGCGATTTTTTCCATTGAAAAAGTTCCTGTCTTTCTTTTTTTTTTTTTTTTTTTTTTGACTGCTCTCCCAGAAAGTTCATTTTCAATGACATCTTTGGGGGGAAAAAAAAAGACAAGAAAAGTAAAAAAATTCCTCTTTTGCAGGAGCGTTAAGTAGGTTTTTGTTTTGTCGCAGTTGCTGCTGGTGGTGCATATATGTGTATGTGTTTTGATTTGGTTTTTAGTTGAGAGATGTTAGAGCATATCTAGATTTGTGAGCATTCTAGAGGCTAGTGTTTTGTGAAAAGGGGAATACATTATCTACTTTTAAAGAAATGTCAGCTAAGTACATCAGTCCCATAAAGTATTAAGCTGATCTAATTCCTCAAGAGGAACTTTCCCCCCAAGTTTCAGCAATTTGGTAAGAGAGATTTTAAAATGGCATTTTGAGGATTTTAGCTTGTTTTCCATATGTTTGTATAAATGCCAGATTTCCCCAGATTGTGTATAGAATTAAGTTTTCTAAATAACCCACCACTTCCCTTCTCTGGGAGAAAATTGGTCCAAGTTCAGTAATCCCTGTAGCTCTTTGTTAGTTCCAGGCCCTTGCCAATGAAGCGAGTTTCGATTTCTCAGGATGAAGACCTTTCATATCTATGTGTATCTGCTTCACTCCAAAAAATTTTAAGTTAACAATATAAATAAAGCTTTTGTTATCAAAAAAGTTGTTTTGCCAATAAAACACAGAAATCAGAAAAGCTAACTTTGTTGAGTGAAAGTCAATATTTTTTCAAACAAAAACACGTAAATAAAAAATGCCTATACACAGACATTTATTTGTACTATTTGCGTGTGTTATTTGGGAGTGCAGTGAGCAGTTTTAACTTAGGATTAAATTGGAATCCTGGGTGCATTCCTTAACTTTTTTTTTTTAAGTGTTTAACTTCCTGTATCGAAATTTCGGTGTCTTTAGACCGTTTAAAATACAATCTGACTTCAGAAGGGCGGCTGCAGTCTTTAGAGAATTAATTCACTTAAACCAGAGCACCTCCTTGCTCGAAGCACTAGTTTCGGGGAGGGATGTGGTTATCATGTGCAAGAAGTACAGATTTTTTTTCGTGACTCTTCCTAGCGCGATCTTTTTTACTCTACCGCAAACCGAGGAATCTCGGCCTCCTCCGTCGCAGAACTCTTCTCTCATATCTCCCTGGGGGTCAAGTTGGAGCGAATAACTTCAAAACGATTGAGAAGAAGAGGAACAACAACACAGCCTCTCTTACTTGGAAAGAAACTCTTGCTGAAGCCTTGTCGTTTTGAGTAACGCCTTATCTAGCCTTATCCCCTCATTGTATCCAGCCGGGAGTTCCCGCTCTCTGGTCGGCACCGGGAGAGCGATTCCGAAGGTGCACCGGGGCCTTCGCTCCGTTACTGGGCGATCTTATCTGCGGGCCTAGAGGCCCACTTGCCCTTGGTTCCCTGAAGCTCTAGGGGCACCCAACAATTACCACTGCCCTGGGATAGTCCCATCTTGTGTGACCCTGCGGGGAATTGGGGGTGGAAGAGCGTGGACTACTGACTTTGCTCCGAACGGCCGGGGACCCGACCTGGAAAGGACCGAGGCCCCAAGCGGCTGGGGTGCGCCAGAGCGCACAGCCACAGGGACAGAAAGCGTGACGCGCGGGGAGCCAGGTCCGCTCCCGCAACTCCAGGTCTCGGAACTTGGCGGCCTCGCCCTGCAGAGACGCAGGTGAGTCGGGTCGGAGGTCAAGAGTTCGGCTACCTCGAGGCTGGGTTGTCTGTCAGGTTGCCAGGCCTCGCTCAGCCCTGCAACCAAGGGCGCCGCGTCTCTCTGAAGCCCGAGCACTTCGGCCGCGCTGGTTGAAACTCGGATTCCCGGGCTTCTCCGCGCGTCCTTTGCGGCTGCTGGCCAAGAGCCCGGGGCCCTAGCGAGGAGCCCCGGGGAGACGCCGGCTGGACCTCTGTCCGTGAACAGTAGGTTCTCGGATTCCGCTGGACCTTTCCTCACTCCCGCCAACCCGAGAAGGACCTCTTTACCTCTTGCAGCTTGCGGCATCCAGGGGCCCAGGAGAGATGCCGAGGCCGGGACCCCAGAACTTCAGTGGTCATCCTCCTCCCTCTCACAGCCAATCTGTTTTCCCCTTTCCACCCCTTTCTCTTCCTTTGGGCCCATCTCTTACTCCCTCGCTCCACTCCTTTCCTTCCTCATTCCACGCTTTTCCTGACCACCCTTCCCCCACCTCCTTTCTCTTTCACCTTCTCCTCTGCCTGGCCTCCTCCTTCTCCCCCACCTGTTTCACTCTCCCTTATTTCCTCGCGCCCTCCTCCCCTCCCCCATCTTATTTCATTCCCGTTCCCCCTTTTCAACTCCATGATTTTCTTGCTTTTTGTCCCCGGACCCGGCAGGTGTTTGGTATGGGGGCCGCACACCCTTGCACCAGAGGTCCCCACTCCTGAGCCCCAGGCCCCCTCCCCCTTTCCACCCCTGTGGAATGTCCACTCTGTCTCAGGAGCTGCAGGTAAAAATGCCCAGGCACCCTTGGGTGTGTGATAGGGACGCTCCTCTTTACCCTTGGAGCCTGTGGGACTTTTCCCACCTCCCAGCCCCCAACCCCCAGCAGCCTTAGCCATGGGCCCTGATGAGCCTGTGGGGCTCCAGATGGTGAGCTTGGCCACCCTCCCCGTGGAAATTCCCACTGCAGGCAGATCCTGCAGAGCCTCCGTTTCCTTCTATTGTGGCAGCCTGGAGAGGATCACAGCAGAGTTGAAGGTGGCCATAAGGCCTGGGCCCTAAGCATCCCTTGAGAGCACAGATGGGGGCTCCCAGACCAGGGCTGACCCCCTCCCCCACTCCACACAGGGTAGAGCAAGTTGGACTGACCTTCTCGCTTCTTTTTTCCTGCCAATCCTACTAGATAAGGGGCCATTTAGCCTTGAGATCACCTCAGCTGGGAAGTGTTTCAGGGACTGCCTTAAAACACAGGGGGCTAAATCTCGGAGAGGACAGGGGGTCCCTGGCTCTCACACTAGCCAGCAGGGACAACCTGAACACTCCTGGCCTACCTCGCTGCTTTGGGGCCAGGGGGACAACTGAGACACTGCCTTTTGGAGAAGAGACAGGGTCCCCAACTGCAAGGTAGAGTAGCCAGCCAACTTCTACCCTTTTACCTCCCATCTGCAACTACATTTCTGAGGGTGCATTACTCTAATAAATACGGGTTTCCAACAGATAGATGCAGACCTCCCTCACATATATGTTTCTATGGATGTATCTTTCTCCTTAAATGAAAAGGAAGGTGACTTCCTGTGTGAAGACAACAGTATGTGCACAGGTGGATAGGCAGGGGGAAGAAGGCATGCAGGACTCCCCGTAAATGTAGCTTCCACAGTAGAGTGGTCAAAACAGGAGGACTGGGCTAACACTCATTCTGAATTCCCCTCCCTCGTTTTCCCCTCACAATGTGAATTACTGGCAGTGACATGAGATTTGGAGAGAAATGTTTATATGATTCAAGATGAGAACTAGCTTCCATGACAATCAGATGCACTATTTCCATACAGGCAATTTATGGTATCATTACAATTAGTCTTGTACAAAGTGGTCCCATAAGGACCTGTCTAATTTGCAGTCAGAGAAGAGGGAATAGATTTTATTACCAGAGTTGTAATGACTGTGTGTGTTCTTGAAAGTAATAAAAACCACATTGAAATTATACTGCAATTTATACTTAAAAAAATACACACCCATTCACCCATTAGTATAATAGAGAGGGTGGCCCGTGTTTGTGTGTGCATGTAATTGTGCCCACACACAGCAAGTGAGCATGGATGTGGGCACATATGCGCATTTTACACCTCCTACAGCCAGTAAGCTTGTAGGTACTCAAACCACACAAGCATGCTTGTGTGAGAGTTGGCACCAATGAAACTCTTTTCTGAGGAGAGAGCCCACAGAGTGAGGAGACTGCCTTTGGGGTTGGATCCGAGGAAGATGAGGCTTTCTTTAAATCATAATCACACCTATCTTGGGCCAAAGCATTGACCCTGGAGTCCACCAGAGAGGCTTGGAGCCGTGTTCTACCTCTTCTGTAGTCCTGTGACCCCGGGCAGTCCTTCAGCCTTGCTAAGCAGCAGTTTTCTCACCTATAAAAGGAGATAATAATGGTGTAGACTTTATAGGCCTGCAGTCAGGATTAAAGAAACGATGGAAGGGAAGCACTTACAGAGCCCTCTTGTGTAGTAAATATTCCTCTGCTGGTGGCTGAGGGTGGGTGTGAGGGGTGATTGCCAAACCCAAAAAGGGAGGCTGTGAATCTTTCCTCCACTGAGTTGAGATCAGACAGCAGTATTCTTGGGTGTCCCTTTTTTCACTTATTTATCAATCAAATTTTGCAAGGTTTTTTTTCTTTTTGGTCCCCAAACAAGGGTACTAGTTCTCTTAATCATTTAAGTTTTAGGATATACCTTCAGAACCACCAACAGCCTCCCCCTCTCCCACTCTCTTGAGCCACAGCAAACAAATCCCGCACCCAGGCCAAGCTTCCCTCTCCCACAAATGCATCATTTTTTAGCTGCAGTAAACAAATCCCCAAAGTCTCATGTCATTGTTATCATGTTTAGATAAAGATCTGGCCAATTAGTGTCCTTGCTGGAATGTAAATAAATCTGCTGCCCCGGACCTACCCCAGTGGTGGGCGTCCTTCTCAACCAAGCAACACCAGCACTTTTTCTCTCTTTTTCCTTCTGGCGTGGGCAAGAAAGTCTGGCCTTCAAATTCACATGGTTTTTAATCTCTGTGTGTGGACCAGATCTGCTGTGTTAACTTCTCTGAACCTATTTTCTTTTTCATAAAGAGGAGTTCATGAAGACCACCTCACAGTTGGGAGGGAGCAGCAGTAATAATTGGAATAATACTGCCGATAATAATAACTGTAATACTCTCACCAGCAGTGGTCATATTATAACATTAGCTACTGTTCATGGATGGCTTTCCTATAAGCACTGTGGTATGGCTCAATGATTAAGAGCTTCCCCACTCATCAACTCTCACATAAACTGTCAACCCATAGGTAAGCCACATGGGTGGGGCTGGGAGACTCATGGGTATGGAGATCAGAGAAGAGCACCAGGCATTTTGTGAAGGCTCCTTAACTGTTCACCATTGTTATTGTTTCTGCTTCTTGTAACAGAATCCTTGACTATGGCCCTATTAATGTAACCATTTTACAGAGGAGGAAACTAAGGCCAAGAGGTGAGGTAACTAGCCCAAGGTTGTTAAGTTCCTTGCCTTCCATATTCAACTCCCTTTCTCCACCCTTCTCCCTTTCCTGGGCAGCCCCAGGGTTACCAGCCTGAGTTGTGGGCTGCACTGCCCAGGCACTTTTCTCTGCTTTTGCCAATTCCTGCTCGGTACTGGACAGTCCTACTTCTCCCCTCCTCAAATGTTTCTGCAAGGCCTAAGTGGTAGTCCACAGCCCCCAAGAAGAATGTGCCAGGGTGGTGGGATTGACTGGAAACTGTCTCGAAGATAAACTGGCCGGGGATGGGGCAGGAACGTGTGGACCTCCTCCCTGCCTCTCCTCTGGCTACCAGCAACCCCTCTGAGCTGCTTCCTTTCTCACCATCTCCCTCTTTCTTTGCTTTCTCTTCAAAAAGAAGAGGGACTGCCGCCTTCTACCTTGCCTTCTTGCCCTGGAGTTAATACTAATCATGATTATAAGCTTCCTATCCAGTAAACAAAATCACAGGCATGATCGTTACAACATTCCTATGAAACAGATTTTTGTTCCTCTCCCTTCAATTTAGAGCCATGGAAATTGAGGTCCAGAAATAAAATGACTTGTCCAAGGTCACAAAGCAGATAAGGGGTTGGATGCAAAACTTCCAGGCCTGCAGACGCTGCGGCTCCACCGCAGGGGTGGGCAGCAGAGAACGTCCTGCTCCTGCCCGACTCCAGGAACGAGGATTCCAGGGCTACCTGCCCCAGGGAGACCTTCCCGGTGTCCCTGAGCTGACCGCTTAGCCCGTGGGCCGTCTCGATGTGGGAGCGGCGCCTGCAGTCCTAGTATCAGAGGAGTCCCCTCCACAGTTCAGGGAGCGCGGCCAGCTGCCAATCCCAGGGAACGAGCTCCAAGGCTTTTCGAGGTGCGCCCCCCCACCTCCTGCCTCTGTCCGGGCCTCTCAGGCCACTCTGCCCACGCCCTTCGCAGAGAAAGGAACTTCCCACTGGGAAACAAACCACCGCAACCCGGCTGGGCCGGGGACACTCTGGAGCCAGTCTCCAGCCCCTGGAAACCCTGTCCAGCGGAACTGGAGCAAGTGTCGGAACCTCGGGGGTGTGCGCGCTGCGCTTCCTAGAACAGAGTGATGGGTTCAAATTCTGTCCCACTCTGTTTGCAGGCGGACTCCTGACGTCTGAGTCCTGCTTTTGTAGGACTGGAAATAGTCAAAGTACCCACCTCATAGGTAGCTCTGAGGGTTAAAGGAGATTACCTCTGTGAACCACTTGGTATGGTGCCTCACAATAAACGCTCAATAAATGTTAGTTTATTATGATTAACTCCAGGACTAGTGGAGGCTATCGTTTCCGTTTCTGGGTGTGAGCTCTGCGTCCCTGGGGGCACCGAAGCTGCGGACGCGGCCGGATGGCGCCCCTGGGGCCGGTGGCTGGACACTTGGGAGCTCGACTTTTTGGAGAAGAGCCGGCGTAACCCTGTGGCGCCAGGTTTGAGGCTGGGCTTGGGCGCTCGGGTGAACTCAACGCGCATTCTCCGTGTGTGCGTCTGTCCCGAACCGCGTGCGTGTCTTGGCCTGTGCGTGTCACCAGCCGGTCCCGCTGACGCGCCTGCGGGGACCTCACCTGCGCTCGGTTTACCTGACGGATGCGTGGTGTCCGCGCTGTGTACACAAACCCCAGCGAGCCGGGAGTCCAGGGTGCTCGGCCTCCAGCTCATCGAACAATTTGCGCTATTAATGGTTATTTTATTTATATCGTTAGAATAGTCCCCCGGGTCTGTTTACAGCAACGTCTGGCCGTCCCGGCCGCAGTGTTTGGACAAAGGATTACACTAATGGATGGAGAGCAGGGAGGCGGGAAGGAGGCGCGGCTGGAAACGGGGCTCCGGGCCGACGCTCGGGGTGGGCCTCCTGGGAAGAGGGAGCAGGCCTCTCCTGGGCTCGACCTCTGACCCCAGGAGGGAAGGAAACGTGTCTGCCCGCGATAGGAAGCCTAGGCCTCCGGAGGGGTGGAGGCTGGAGGTGCCTGCGGGTGGAGGGAAGCGGGTGGAGAGGAGGGGGCTCCTACCTCTCCTCTCTCAAGGCCGACTCCAAATTCGAGGTCGCCCCGCTTGGGTGCGCACACACGTCCACAAGTAAACAAGACCTGGAGCTACCAGGATGGCGGCCGCTTTGATTCACCCTGTCGTTGGCGGCCAGTTTAGTGCTTCGGCCTCCAAATCCGGATTATGACTGAGCCCCGGGCTCCTGGCGGCCGGCGGGGTTGGAGCCGCCCTCGAAGAGTGGCGGCCGGGCGAGCGCGCCGCTCCCCACAGCACCCTCGTGCCGCCCGGGCACTCCGGGGCCACTCGCGGCCCGGGCGCCCACCTCCGCGCGGTGGGAGGGCCCCGCATCTGGCAGCGGGCAGGTGTCTGGGATCTTGGCAGCAATGAGCTCGAAAAGGCTAGGCTTGGAATTCCTGGTTTTAAAGCGTCTTTGCTTACTGGGCTAGGATTGATGCATAAAAATATCTAACGTTTGGTTAGCATTTACCATGTGCCAGACACCATGCCAAGCATTTTTACACTCCCTAACAGTCCTAAGAACTATTATCCCATTTTACAGAAAAGGAAACGGAAGACTTCAGCAAAGGCTCAGAGCCAGTGTCAGAACCCTGACTCTAACCCTGCAGTCGCGCTTCAGAACTAGCGCGATGCTTCTTAAAGTTCTGAGGCTCCTGCATCCGTTCAGAACCGTGATGTGAGCGATGAACCCTCTCCCTCAGAAGGATGGAACCGTTGGTCAGTTATTCATGGGTTTCCCGGACCCCTTTAGGCCCTCCATGGACCTCTGATTAATAACTTTGGCTTTACAGGTTATACAAGTATTGGGTTTGTTATTTTAATTTTTATTTATTTATTTGATTATGACGGGTTCTAGATGTGGCATGCGGGTTCCTCGACCAGGGATCGAACCTGGGCTCCCGGCATTGGGAACTCAGAGCCTTAGCCACTGGACCACCAGGGAAGTACCTTAATTTGTTAATTTTGAACATCAATTAGTAAGGTAACTTTTTTCTGTCGTTTTATAAATGAAGATTCCTGAAGCTCAGAGAGGTAAAGTCCTTCGTTCGGGATCACACAGCTAGTAAATGTGGAATTGGGATCTCAGATCTTTGGTCTCTAGAATTTTCGTGCACACTTCTCCAGTCTCCCCAGACTCTGAGGTTCTCCTTTTCTTTCCCTCTTGCCTCTTCCTTTTTCTACTCTGGGGGGAGGACATGGGGCCAGCCCTTTGGACGGTTTGGTTATTTCTTGGGGCCCCTGAGAGGTCCTGGGCTGGCGGAGGCGCGGCGTCGGGACCCGGTTGCCCTGTGCTTTGGGGGCCGCGCTGCCAGGACGCACGCTCCGGTAAACGGTTTATCTAAAGACAACTTCTGTTTCTCGTTGGCTGTCGGGAGTTGCCCTGCAACCAGCAATGAAAAATGCGCCTTTTCCCGAGACTCTGGCGCTGGTGATTTATGTGGGAACCGAAATCACCCTCGGGGCCTGGGCTGCTCAGCTGGGCTTAGCAGGGTGGAGGGCTGGGGCGGGCCTGGAAGAAAACCTGGTGCCCTGGCCCCTCCAGCGCCCGCTTTTACGGCGCCTCCCCACTACCCCTACCTCCGGGACATTTTACAGCCGCTCCCCCAGGAAGCTGAGCGCTTTATCGCGGTTAAGTAAACACCATTATCCCAGGTCCATTAACAAGGAGATTTTACGTTGTAAATAGACCGCAAGAGGGAGAAGAGCAGCCCCAGAGAACTCGCTTGTAAAACGGTAAAGGGTCTTTAAGTTTATGGCCGCTGATTGGCCCCCCAACCTTCTAAGAAATCCCAATCTTGACCAAAGCCAGAGGTGGGGCATTCCCCCCTGCCCTAGAAATCCCGCCCTGTGGTGTTAGGACTTTGAGAGTCCGGAGTCCCCAGGACGCGTCTAGCCTAGTCATTAATTTTCTTCGTTACAAGCCCAGGAATGCCGATCTCTTTCCGGCTGTGGATGCATAGATAAACTCTGCAGCTCTCCAGAAGCTCTGAGCAGACAGCATCCAGTGGAGATGGTGCCAGGGGGCAGAATACTTGTTTTCCAGGCTACCGCCTCATTTGTAAACTGGATAGGGCTTTCAGCAGCTACTTAGGAGTCTAGAAAGCACAGGAGACTTGTAATTGGGGGGCACTGTCCCAGCTTCCTGTGTTCTGAGGTCTCATTTGGCCAGCTCATATAGCCTTGGTTTTGCTTCTCTTTCCAAAAGGAAATGCCCACCTTGTTTCCTCTTGGGCCAGACCATGTATGTAATCAAGTGAGGATGCTGGTCCTGGCACACAGCCCAGCAGACAGTCCTGGCTCTCCATCTCTCTGAGTTTCTATTTCTGATGAGTATCTAGTGACCTGTTCCAGGAAGTTTTTACTCATCTAAAGTGTGGTTCTCTTATCCCTTCAAGTCAATATTTATATTGACGAAACAGTAGATTTTGAACTAGGAAATGTGTCTCAGTTTGATGGAGAAAACAAAGGGACAAGTTCTCCAGGCCAAGGGAAGCTTTGGGAGAACCCCACCCCTCCTAACCTTTGCCAAAGTCACTTTCAGGAAGAAGTCCCTGCAGAGAGGCTGCTCCTTCTTCAGCCCTGAGAATTCAGTGGTTCTTGTGATAGCTTCCACCTGGTAGAAAGGTTAGCTTTGAGGGAGGGGCAATAGAGAAAAAACAGGAAGCAAAAGGATGCTAGAAGTTGGTTTGGCCCTTTGGCATAATTAGCTCCATCTAGAGCAGGGACTTTTAACTTTGTTTTTCTTGGCCAAGGACCCTTTATAATTTTGAGGTCTGGGGAAGACTATAGAACCCTTGTCAGAATAATATTTTAAATGCATAAAATTAAATGCCTATAATAATATTGAAGTATATTTGTCAAAATATTAAAAATAGGCATTTAATAATATAGGTGCTACTTTATTAATTGATTAAATAAAGATGTATTTTCCCCTTTAAGTTCACGAGCCCCCTGAATTCTATCCTCAGCTTGGGGGAATGGGGGAATTCATAAACTACCAGATTATGAACCATTGATCTAGGATCAAAATCTAGGCCACTTCATCTCAAAGAGTGATCTTTGTATCACCTGCATCAGAACCCTCTAGGGGTGTTTATTAGAAAATTATGTCTTCTAGGATGTAATCTGTAGGTGGACCTAGAAAACTTCCTTTAAAAGTATTTTTATTTATTTGGCTGCATTGGGTCTTAGTTGTAGCATGAAGGATCTTTAGTTGTGACAGTAGGGTCTGGGCTTCCCAGGTGGCTCAGAGAGAAAGAATTCGCCTGCCAAGTAGAAGATGGGGATTGATCTCAGGGTCAGGAGGATACCCAGGAAAAGGAAATGGCAATCCACTCCAGTATTCTTGCCTTGCAGGACAGAGGGGCCTGGTGGGCTGTGTCCATGGGGTCTTAAAGAGTCAGACATGACTTAGCAACTAAACAACAACATGTAGGATCTAGTTCCCCAACAAGCGACTGAACCCAGACTCTGTGCTGGGAGCAGAGTCTTAGCTGCTGGACCACAAGGGAAATCCCAGAAACCTGTATTTTAAGCTGAATTATCTGAGTACGGTTTTCACACAAAGTGTGAGAATCTCTGCATCTGGACTTTACTGAGTAGCATCAGCTCTGTGGTTGGCTGCTTGGATAATGATAGGAAGATCCTTGGAGAGCTGAGGGGTGGAATGGGAAAGCAGTATTACTGCTTCCTTGCAGACTACTTGGAGGTGGTACACATGGACTTGGTGGACACAGCAAGCTGGGGCATGGGAGAACACCAGGAAATTAGTGGCAGGATTGGAAGATTTTGATAAGGATACCAATATGCTAGCAGAGGCTCTGGAAAGACTTCAGAAATTAACTGGTTCAGTTCATTTGTAGGTTGTAGCAAGCCACAACCTTACAACTGTATATAAACTTCTCCATCAGCTCTTGCACAGGCCTCCTTTCTGCTTCTAATGCTCTGAGTTCTGAGCTCCTTTACAGAGTCTTCCCGTGTTGGCATCACTGGAGCTTTCGCTGGAGCATTCACTCACTCATTCATTCAATGAGTGCCATGAACCAGGCCTTGTCCTAGATTCTATGAAAGATACAGAAATGAGTCAAGAGATGATCACTACCCTTAAGGTATTTTCTCACTCTCTCGTCACTACTAACTCTTAAACATACTTGATAAGCATTTGACCCAGCCATGATCTGATGTTTGTGTAATCACCAAGGCCATAGAAATCTTACTGGAAGGGAAGAAGAGTTTATAGCATATTGGCTAGTTGGGGACTTGTCTTTTCTATTGATGAGCACAGTTTTAATGTTAAATTATTGAAAAAAGTGGGGCTTGTTCCAGGTGTAACAAATGTGTAAGATAAACCCAACATGACATTTGAGAATAGTTATGAAATTACTGGCCCTGGATCAAGCAAGTTATTACAAATGACAGCATAGAAGATACACAGCTCTAACTAATACATTGTCACCTGGTATGAGCTTGAGCTTTAGCAGTACTGTTTGCCTTACTTTGCATTCCCACATATGTTTCTATCAGGGTCACAGAGCCTATTCTCATAGAGAGCAGGTGGATCTGTGTGCAGAATTCAGAGGATGATAAAAACAAGAAAGAGTGGGAAGAAAGTAGGGTCTAGATTCATAAGATTTGGGTTCCAGTTCTGTTTCTGTCACTTAAGAACTCTGTGACTTGGACAAATAAGTTGAGTTTGAATTTTCTCTTTGGCAAAATGCATATTTTGCCAGCAATGCATATTTCATAAACGTATTGGGAGGAGTAAGTTAGATAATGTGTCATAAAAGTGCTTTGTAAGCTACAAGTCACTATTCAGATCAGTTCAGTTCAGCCGCTCAGTCGTGTCTGACTCTTTGCGACCCCATGAATCGCAGCACGCCAGGCCTCCCTGTCCATCACCAACTCCTGGAGTTCACTCAAACTCATGTCCATCAAGTTGGTGATGCCATCCAGCCATCTCATCCTCTGTTGTCCCCTTTTCCTCCTGCCCCTAATCCCTCCGAGCATCAGAGCCTTTCCAATGAGTCAACTCTTCGCATGAGGTGGCCAAAGTATTGGAGTTTCAGCATCAGTCCTTCCAATGAACACCCAGGACTGATCTTTAGAATGGACTGGTTGGATCTCCTTGCAGTCCAAGGGACTCTCAAGAGTCTTCTCCAACACCACAGTTCAAAAGCATCAATTCTTCGGCACTCAGCCTTCTTCACAGTCCAACTCTCACATCCATACATGACCACAGGAAAAACCATAGCCTTGGACCTTTGTTGGCAATGTCATGTCTCTACTTTTTAATATGTTATCTAGGTTGGTCATAACTTTCCTTCCAAGGAGTAAGCATCTTTTAATTTCATGGCTGCAGTCACCATCTGCAGTGATTTTGGAGCCCCAAGAAGTAAACTCTGACACTGCTTCCACTGTTTCCCCATCTAATTCCCATGAAGTGATGGGACCAGAGGCCATGATCTTCGTTTTCTGAATGTTGAGCTTTCAGCTAACCTTTTCACTCTCCTCTTTCACTTTCATCAAGAGGTTCTTTAGCTCTTCTTCACTTTCTGCCATAAGTGTCATCTGCATATCTGAGGTTATTGATATTTCTCCTTGCAATCTTGATTCCAGCTTGTGCTTCTTCCAGCCCAGTGTAAGTAGTAATTATATGCTTTTGGAGTCAGGCAGACATGAATTCCAGGTGGGTAGATATCACTTACTTGCCATTTATATAAGTTAACTTTCTGGGCTCAGTTTTCTTATCCTAAAATGAGACTAATAATATCTTTCTCTGAATCATTGTTCTAAGATTTGAATGAAGTCCTGGTATGTAAAAGACTGTCTACCACATAGAAAGAAGCTGACAAGCTATTCCTAGGTTGTCAGTGTTGGGATGGCAGTGACGGTGTCCAATTATCTTTATGTCATTAGAACAGGACAGAGAGTGCTGCACATAGCAGACTCAATGTTGGTTGAATGATTAAGGAAGCTTCCTTAATCATGTGTCACCAAGCACAGCATAAACTATACTTCACAAAGTCCTCATTGGCTAAGCAGAGCTACTCCTGGGTCAATTTCAACACTAATTTTATCCCAGTGGGTCCCCTGCATTCACTCCTCTCCCTTTAGGAATGATGAGACTCAGAGTCAGTAGCAGCAAATGGCTGTAGCACATGGCTTGGGGAAAATACAAGTTTTTTATTTAATCAAGAAAACAACCATCAACAAATATTTATTGAGGTAGTACTATGTACCAAATACTGTTCTAAGTGTTGGGAATTAAGCAATAAACAAGACAGACAAGATTTCTGTCTTCAGTCTCTTCAGCCAAAGAATGAAGCCTGGAGTTTCTCTTTCTTTTCTTGTTTTGTTTTTGAGATGAGTAGATTTCAAAATCTGGAGACTGACATCCAGGGAACTTGCTGCAGTGACTGAGCTTGAGAAGGTGGTCTCTGTTTGAGGAATTCAGTGGGGTTGCAAAGAGTCAGACACGAGTGAGTGACTCAGCACACACACAAGGACATACAAAAGACAGGAGAAAGAAGCAGAAGCCCAAGAATACTGGAGTGCATAGCTTATCCCTTCTCCAGCGGATCTTCCCAACCGAGGAATCGAACTGGCGTCTCCTGCATTGCAGGTGGATTCTTTACCAACTGAGCTATCAGGGAAGCCCATAATCACACACACTAGTCAATAAAGACACAACTGCAGAAGGAGAAGAAAGAAAAGAGAGACGGTAGGGGAAAATAGAATCAGTTTTCTATTGCTGCTGCAACAAATTACTGCAAAGTGAGCAATATAAAACAACACAAATTTATTGCCTTAGTGTTCTCTAAGTTAGAAATCTGACACGGATCTCACTGGGCCAGAATCAAGTGGTAGCTTTTCTGGAGGTTCTGGGGGAATCCACTTCCTTGCCTTTTCCAAATTCTAGAGGCTGCCCACATTCCTTGGCTAATAGCTCCCTCCCTCTGTCTTCAAAACCAGCAATAACAGACTAAGTCTTTCTTAGCTGCCATCTCGCTGATTCCCTCTGACCACACTTGGGAAAAACTTCTGTGTTATTAAGGATTCATGTGATTAGGTTGGGTTCAAAATCTCCCCATATCAAGGTCTATACCCATAATCACAGTGCACTTTTGTCATGTAAGGTAACATATTCATAGGTTCCAGGAGTTAGGGTATGGGCATCTTTAGAGACCATTATTCTGTCTATCAGAAAGAGAGAGATAGGAGAGGAGAAAGGAAAGAGAAAGGAGTATGGTGGGTGGAGGGAAGAGTGGAGTGGGGAGAGAAGGGGAGAGGGCTGGAAGGTGGGAAGAAATATTTGCCTGGTGTCTTTCCTGGAAGAATGGACTTCCAGTAGCTGAACAATTAAGAATTAAGAATGCAGCTGAATCCAACATTATCTACTCTTTGCTGCACATTCAGCAGCTGCAGACACAACATATGACATTTGCTGCTGCTGCTGCTAAGTCGCTTCAGTCGTGTCCGACTCTGTGTGACCCCATAGACGGCAGCCCACCAGGCTCCCCCGTCTCTGAGATTCTCCAGGCAAGAATACTGGAGTGGGTTGCCATTTCCTTCTCCAATGCATGAAAGTGAAAAGTGAAAGTGAAGTCGCTCAGTCATGTCCGACTCCCAGCGACCCCATGGACTGCAGCCCACCAGGCTCCTCCATCCATGGGATTTTCCAGGCAAGAGTACTGGAGTGGGGGGCCATTGCCTTCTCCATGTGACACTTGAAGCATAAGCAAATGCTATTACCTTATGCCCTTTGTCCTCACCCAGGAATTCCCTGCTACTTGCAGGCTGTGTTTGAGTGTGCAGGAAATCAGCTCCCTGTTAACTATGCTTTATCTTTGTCCTATTTCCAGGCTTCTATCCTGATGCAAGAGAATCCCAGGCAAAACTGCAAGAAAGCTGACGTTTGTCTTTAATGCCACACTTGTCTTTACCACTAAACAGACTCCTCTGCTTAAAAGCACATGCAAAGATGTCTGAAAGATTTTTTTTTTTCTTTATAAGATATACACGTAGGAAAAGCCTGGAAGAGAGTCTCCAAAATGATAGCATTTATCAGGTGGTAAAATTATGGATTTTTTATTTCCCTCTTAAACACTACCTGTTCTTTTGTATTTATCAATAAAAATGTTAATTCACAAGTGCCACTCATTTGGTGGAGAATTCATTTTGCAATATAGAACTGAGAGGTAGAGATCAAGATTTAGATTTTATACATTTACTTCTGGGAGGCAGCTTTGCCCGGAAATGAGGCATGTGAGACACAGGCAGATCTGGGTTGGAGTCCTAATTCTTCCACATATAAGCTGGTTGACCCTGGGCAAGAGACTCAGTGTCTTCAGATGTAAAACAGGGAAATTAAATAACTTTTTACTCATAGCGTATCTGGAGAATTACATCACAGGGGCACACAAACTACTTTGGCTGGTTTCTGGCACACAACGGGCCCTCAGTAAACACAGTTGTTATTTTTAGAGCTCAAACATTCCTTAATTCAACCTTCAAAGCAAATATCAAATCTACTATCAGAGACAGCAGGAGTGGTCATGGACCTGATTTCTGAATATGGCAATTATAGAACGTGTTTCCATTTGCAAACCTCCAATTTGGGTGAAAACTTGTTAGTGACAATTATATAGACAAACAGTATTGGTAGTACAGGATGTTAAAGCAAAGAGTAAGAAAAGCAGCCTTTCAAATTTATTTATATATTACTTAAGGGGCACTTAGTATTTTCCAGGCCCTCTAGAGATGGGTCTCTGTCCCTAAGAATTTATCGTGTACCTGGAAGAAAAGAAATTAATCTGAGTAGCTATAAAAAGAGACAGAATAGATAAATACCTTGGAAGGCTAAAGAAGGAGGCTTCTATGGAGGACAGTCAGGGGAAGATTCATGAGGTGGTGGGATTTGAGCTGGGCCTTGAAGGAGAGTGGGATTTTGACAGGATGATGTGGGATGGGAATACTCTCGATCACCCCAAAAGCATTTTCAAAGTCAAGCTTCCACCAGCATGAAGAGTCAGTCCTTGTTATTACCAAGGACTATGCTCTTTGAAACATAAAAATTTCAATGCACTATTACAATGGTTCTTAAAACGATAAATCTACAAAGAGTATAGTAATGCAAGATGCTTATTTGTTAAGGAGTCTATCAAAATTTAAGCACCGTATCATCTCAATTATGGAAAATGCACAAAAAAAAGATGACAAGAAATACTTAAAAATGTTAACGTTTGTTGCACATAGTTATTGAGATTATGGATTTTTCCCCTTCTGTACAGTAGTGCGTGTACTAAAATATTGAGAAGGCACTATGCAAATACAGTTTTAATAACAACTGCCATGACATAAACACTCATGAACTCACTACCCAGTTAAGAAATTAAACATGGCTTTCAGAAGCATTTTGTGTACATATAAGCAAGTAAGCACATATCTTTTTATATTCCTTCCTGCTTTTTGCATAGATAGTAGCATTTCGCACCTATCTCCTCACCAAATAGCACTCTCTTGTTTAATATACCTCTGCATAGTACTCCCTTGTGTGGATGAACCAAAATATAATCAACCAATACACTAGTGATGAACCCTTATATTATTTCATCTCTTTTCTTTCTCTTTTTATTTGTTATTGAAGCATAGTTGATTTACTGTCTCTTTTTCTTTTGAAGGCTTTATTTCCTAATCTTTTCCCTCACTCTTTAAGATTTTTAGGTTTTGCCAAACATTTAGAATTTTAATAGGTATTGCCAAGTTGCACACTCAAAAGGTTATAGCAAGTTATACTTTATATCCATGATTTATATCCATCAAATATATAAAATGCCTGTTTTGCATTATTCAGAAGAGTCGAAATATGGAAATAAATATCCATGAGTGGATGAGTGGATACAGACAATGTGGTATACATGTAACAATATAGGTTATTCTCCATCTCTGAAATATTCTTCCATCTAGTGGGCTTTATAGGTTTAGTTTTAAATAACATTTTTAATGATCTAATTATACAAAAGGTAAATGATTGCTAGATAAAATGTATGAAATACAGAAAAGCAAAATAAAGCTATTTTAAAAACAACCATAACACCAACCAGCAACAACCAAGTTAAAATTTGGGGGACATCTACTGGTACTACTATAATTTACATTTCTTTTCTTCTCTTTTCTGATACAAATATGTTAACATACTACTATATTGTTTCTTAATTCACTTTTTTAAAAAGTTAACATATGATGAACACTTTCTATATTATTACTTCTACAATGTCTTAAACACA
Organism: Aepyceros melampus; assembly: GCA_006408695.1. Taxonomy (NCBI): domain Eukaryota; kingdom Metazoa; phylum Chordata; class Mammalia; order Artiodactyla; family Bovidae; genus Aepyceros; species Aepyceros melampus. Next base: position 736,474 of record SJXQ01004574.1, read on the forward strand.
TTAAAACTTTTATTATAAAAATTTGAAATGTAAATGTGGATAGAATATTAAAATATCATGATGAACATCTCTATATATACCACCTAGATTTAAAAATTATTAACATTTTTCTCATTTCAGTTCATTTATTTCATTTTCTCTGCTGAGGATTTTAACATACTTTTTGGCATTTGTGACATTTTACTTGATAATCATTTTTCCAGATTTTAGTAAAACCACTCTTCCTTAGTTCTCTCCTTAATCTAGTATTATTACAAGTGATTTTATAATTATGTGATGTTACATTATGAGATGTTACAATTATGAGATGTTATGTTATGAGATGTTATGTGATGTTACAATTATGAGATGTTATGTTTATTTTGTATGTATATTTCATATGTTTATAAAACTACATGATAGAGTTACAACACTTCTCTGAGGCAAATAGTGGAACTCAGCAAATTCCTTGTCCTGAGGGACCCAGCATCCTTGTCCTTTCTCTAGGGACCCAACAAAACCACTCAAAGTTGCTGGGAACTTAAAAAAAAATACATATTGAAGAGTATATACATCTTTAATATTTTGTCTTTAAATCAACCTTAGCTCTGAGGTAGCTAGGGAAGATATTAACATCCTTGTTTTGCAGAGCAGAAAAGGCTTCCCGGTGACTCTGTGGTCAAAGCCCACCTGCCAGTGCAGGAGATGCAGAAGACGTGGGTTCGATCCCTGCATTGGGAAGATCCCCGGAGGAGGGAATGGCAGCCCACTCCAGCGCTCTTGCCTGGAGAATCCCAGGGACAGAGGAGCCTGGCGGGCTGCCGTCCATGGGGTCACAAGAATTGGACACGACTGAGTGACTAACATGCACACACTTCTAAGGAAGCTATAGTCCACGGGGTTGCAAAGAGTCAGACACGACTGAGCGCTGGCACGCATGGAGCAGAAAACCAAGATTCCATGAAGTTAAAGATTTGCTTTAGGCCATGCACTGATGCGCAGAGATGGGACTCTAATTTATCTTCTTACTTCAAAACCAAATATTCTTCCTCTAGGGAGTTTTGCATCTTAAAAGAGAGCTGTAGGAGAGGGGGATGCTTTACACACAATGATGAAAAGGTGGTGTGGGATTCCAGGTTGGAGGAAGAGATCTGGGGTAAGAACTCCCTTTCCCAAGACCAGTCTGCTTGTTTTGCCCAGAGTTGGAGGTGGGCATGTAAGGGTCTGCCTTGCAGGAGGAAGCAGTGGGGGAGATTTTGTAAAGGAAGAACAAAAAGGATTTTGGAATTTTCTGGACACTGGGAAAGAGACATTCCTGTTGGTGAGAATTCCAGGTGCACCGTTAGTTCCAATGGAACATTGATTTGGGAGTGGTCGTGTTGACCCTTCAAATCCCACTCTTAGTCATTTCCATCTTGCTTACAAGGAACTTTTCACAACACCTCCCAAGTCTCTCGTAGTCTATCCCTGGGCACTGCACATTCAGCTGAGGGAGTGGAGACGCCAAGCCTAGCTCTGGTGGTGACCTTATCAAGACCTTTCCGTCATACTCTCTGGGTCATCGGAAAAGCTTGCTCATTGTGCAGACCAGCCGGCTTCCAGGGAACTCATCAGCGGGCTGGAACTGGGGTATGTGTGACCCTCGGCTGCTCCCGGGGCTTTCCCCTTCCTTCGGCCTACCCTAGGTTCACCTCTGGAAACAGACAGTTCTCCACAATCACAGCCAGGGTGACAGCAAGGTGTGATGGATGGACAAGGAGCTGCAGAGTGGCAGGGAGCTTGGTCAGGAACCCAAGGCTGTGTTTATGAGAAGGAAGAGGCTGTTTCCTGGAGCAAGCATAATGCAGCTCTAAAAAAGGCAGGGGAAATACATCATGCAAGGGAGCATAACCCTGGGAGGGCCGCTGGGAATCCGAGTACCAGAGAAGCCCAGGCAGGTCAAGGTGCCTCTGACAAGGCCTTTTTTATAGGCCATTTGCGTGAGGGTTTGCTGCTGTTCCCTGCAGAGCTGACAGTCACTCAAGGTCTCTGTGGGGAGCTTGCAGGCTAATCTTAGCTGTTGCTTTCCAGACCTTCTCCACTGGCCCTGCTGATGCATTTAGGAAAGAAATAACAGACTCTATTGTTTTAAAAAACTGAAAAAAAGTGACAATTTTGGCTGTTGATTCTCTCATTGCTGCAAATAGGTTGGGAGTATCAGCTCATAGCCTCCTTCTAAACCCAGACCAGAGCGAAAGAAAGTTTCACTGGATTCCTCTGATGGTCAATAGAAGTCTGAAATGTTTTTTCTCCTAAGAGTATTATAACCTCTGTTTAGCTGTAAGAGTTTTTATTCCTTCTAACTTCCCTGAAGATCCTGCTGGGTTCTGGAGGAGACTTGGGATAGAGTGAGCTCTCTGTATTAGTTTCCTATGGCTGCTGTAACAAGCTACAAACCTTGTGGCTTCAAGCAACAGAAATTTATTCACTTACATTTCTGGAGACCAGAAGTGGGAACTGAGTCCTACAGGGCTAATGCCAAGCTTCTGGTAGGGCTGATTCCTTCTGGAGGCTCCAGAGGAGAATCCATTTCTTGCCTCTTCCAGTTCTGGTAATTGTCAGCATTTCTTGGCTTTTAGCCACTTCCTTCCCTGGTGGCTCAGCTGCTAAAGAATCTGCCTGCAATGCGGGAGACTTGGGTTCTATCCCTGGGTTGGGAAGATCCCCTGGAGAAGGGAAAGGCTACCCCTCCAGTATTCTGGCCTGAAGAATTCCAGGGACTATATAGTCCACGGGGTCGTGAAGAGTCAGATCCGACAGAATGACTTTCACTTTCACCTTCAAAGCCAGAATCAGAGCATCTACTTACTTCTTTCTGCCTCTGTAGTCCAATCTCCCTCTACCTCTCTCTTTTATTTTTTCAATTATTTTTACTGTGGTAAAATACACTGATACCGTTTACCATCTTAACCATTGTAAAGTGTATAGTTCAGTGGTATTAAATACAATCATAATGTTGTGCAGTCATCACTGCTATCCACCTCCATAGCTCTTTCATCTGTAAAACTTAAATTCTATACTTATTAAACAATGGCTTATTCTTTTCTTCCCCCTAGCCCCTGGAAACTATTGTAACACTTTTTGTCTCTATGATTTTGTTCACTCCACGTGTCTCATATAAGTGGAATCACACAATATTTAGCTTTATGTGACTAGCTTTCTTGGCTGATATCACTGGCATAACATCCTGAAAGGTCACCCATGTCATAGCATGTGTCAGAATTTCCTTCCTTTTTATGGCTGAAGGTATTTAATTCTATGTCTCTACCCCATTTTGCTTACCTATTCATCTGTTAATGGATACTTGGGTTCCATATGTTAGCTACTGTAAATAATGCTGTGAACAGATGTGTATAAATATCTCTTCGAGAATGTACTTTCAATTCATTTGCGTGTATACCCAGAAGTGAAGTTGCTGGATCATATGGTTAGTTCTATTTATAATTTTTTGAGGAACTATCAGACTGTTTTCTGCAGCAGCTGTACTATTTTATATGCCTTTCCCCAGTTTTCCACATCCTTGTCAACACTTGTTTAGTTCAGTTCAGTTGCTCAGTCGTGTCCATCTCTGTGCGACCTCATAAACCTCAGCATGCCAGGCCTCCCTGTCTTTCACCAACTCCTGGAGTCCACCCAAACCCATGTCCATTGAGTCAGTGATGCCATTCAACCATCTTATTCTCTGTCATCCCCTTCTCCTCCTGCCCTTGATCTTTCCCAGCATCAGGGTCTTTGCAAATGAGTCAGCTCTTCACATCAGGTGGCCAAAGTATTGGAGTTTCAGCTTCAACATCAATCCTTCCAATGAACACCCAGGACTGATCTCCTTTAGGATGGACTGGTTGGATCTCTAAGATGATGCTGTGAAAGTGCTGCACTCAATATGCCAGCAAATTTGGAAAACTCAGTAGTGGCCACAGGACTGGAAAAGGTCAGTTTTCATTCCAATCCCAAAGAAAGGCAATGCCAAAGAATGCTCAAACTACCACACAATTGCACTTATCTCACATGCTAGTAAAGTGATGCTTAAAATTCTCCAAGCCAGGCTTCAGCAATACATGAACCATGTGTGAATGTCCAGATGTTCAAACTGGTTTTAGAAAAGGCAGAGGAACCAGAGATCAAATAGCCAGCATCAGCTGGATCATGGAAAAAGCAAGAGAGCTCCAGAAAAACATCTATTTCTGCTTTATTGACTATGCCAAAGCCTTTGACTGTGTGGATCACAAGAAACTGGAAAATTCTGAAAGAGATGGGAATACCAGACCACCTGACCTGCCTCTTGAGAAACGTGTATGCAGGTTAGGAAGCAACAGTTAGAGCTGGACATGGAACAACAGACTGGTTCCAAACAGGAAAAGGAGTAGGTCAAGGCTGTATATTGTCACCTTGCTTATTTAACTTATATGCAGAGTACATCATGAGAAATGCTGGGCTGGAAGAAGCACAAACTGGAATCAAGATTGCTGGGAGAAATATCAAAAACCTCAGATATGCAGATGACACCACCCTTATGGCAGAAAGCAAAGAAGAACTAAAGAGCCTCTTGATGAAAGTGAAAGAGGAGAGTGAAAAAGTTGGCTTAAAACTCAACATTCAGAAAACTAAGGTCATGGCATCTGGTCCCATCACTTCATGGCAAATAGATGGGGAAACAATGGAAACAGTTTCAGACTTTATTTTTTGGGGATCCAAAATCACTGCAGATAGTGATTGCAGCCATGAAATTAAAAGATGCTTACTCCTTGGAAGAAAAGTTATGACCAACTGAGACAGCATATTAGAAAGCAGAGACATTACTTTGTCAACAAAGATCCATCTAGTCAAAGCTATGGTTTTTCCAGTAGCCATGTATGGATGTGAGAATTGGACTATAAAGAAAGAAGAAGTGCCAAAAGAATTGATGCTTTTGAACTGCGGTGTTGGAGAAGACTCTTGAGAGTCCCTTGGACTGCAAGGAGATCCAACCAGTCCATCTTAAAGGAGATCAGTCCTAGGTGTTCATTGGAAGGACTGATGTTGAAGCTGAAACTCCAATACTTTGGCCACCTGATGTGAAGAGCTGACTCATTTGCAAGACCCTCATGCTGGGAAAGATTGAGGGCATGAGGAGAAGGGGACGACAGAGGATAAGATGGTTGGATGGCATCACTGACTCAATGGACACGGGTTTGGGTGGACTCCAGGAGTTGGTGATAGACAGGGAGGCCTGGCATGCTGCGGTTCACGGGGTCACAGAGTCAGACACGACTGAGTGACTGAACGGAACTGAACACATATATATGGAATTTAGAAAGATGGTAACAATGACCCTATATGCGAGATAGCAAAAGAGACACAGATGTATAGAACAGTCTTTTGGACTCTGTGGGAGAAGGTGAGGATGGGATGATTTGAGAGAATAGTATTGAAATGTGTATATTATCATATGTGAAACAGATCGCCAATCCAGGTTCTATGCATGATACAGGGTGCTCAGGGCTGGAGCACTGGGATGACCCTGAGGGATGGGATGGGGAGGGAGGTGGGAGCGGGGTTCAGGATGGGGAACACATGTACACCCATGGCTGATTCCTGTCAATGTATGGCAAAAACCACTACAATATTGTAAAGAAATTAGCCTCCAATTAAAATAAATAAACCCCAACAATTACCTTTTCAAAAAAAAGGGGGATAGCGTCTTTTAATTTCATGGCTGTAATCACCATCTGCAGTGATTTTGGAGCCCCAAAAACTAAAGTCTGAAACTGTTTCCACTGTTTCCCCATCTATTTGCCATGAAGTGATGGAACCAGATGTCAAGACCTTAGTTTTCTGAATGTTGAGCTTGAAGCCAACTTTTTCACTCTCCTCTTTCCCTTTCATCAAGAAGCTCTTTAGTTCTTCTTTGCTTTCTGCCATAAGGGTGGTGTCATCTGCATATCTGAGGTTATTGATATTTCTCCTGGCAATCTTGGTTCCAGTTTGTGCTTCTTCCAGCCCAGCGTTTCTCATGATGTACTCTGCATATAAGTTAAATAAGCAACACTTGTTACTTTCTGTCATTTTGATAGTAGCCATTTCAATGGGTATGAGTGAGGTGGTGTCTCGTAGGTTTATTAGTGTTTCCCAAATGATCACTGCAGTTGAGCACCTTTTCATGTGTTTATTAGGCATTTGTATATCTTCTTCAGAGAAATGTCTATTTAAGTCCTTTTGAACTGAGTTGTTTATTTTTGTTTTTGTTGAGTTTCTTCTTTCCTCTTATAGAAGACTCGTGATTACATTTACAACCCCTTCCATAATCCAGAGTAATCTCCCCTTTTCAAGATCCTGCAAAATTTCTTTTCCCTTACAGAGTAACTTAGTTAGAGATTAGGACCTGGATGTTTTGGAGGGCTGTGATCCTATAGTTATAAAAACTGATCACACCCTTTAATAACAAAGGAAGTTATCCAGCATTTGCTGTGTGCTAAGTACTGTGCTATGTGCTTTGATTCAGGCACCTTTCTAACTCTTTCACCCTGTCAAGCAGAGACTGCCCTCAACTTGCAGACAATAATGGCTAACACACACCAAATTCTTAGTATGTGCCAAGCTGTCTTCTTGGATTTTAAATATATTAACCCTTTTCACTCTTATAGCAACCTAGGAGGTAGATACTATTATTTTTATCTTAATGATGGGGAAACTGAGGCATAGACAGGGTGAGTAATTTGCCTCAGATCTTCTATTAAAAAGCAAAACTGGAATGTGAACCTAAGCAAATAGTTCCTAAACTTTCTGTCAACTCAGCTTTGTTCTTCATAGCAGAAAGTCTACTTGGCTTTGTATTATTTTTATTCTGCTGAAATAAAGTGGAATAAAAAACTGTGGCCTGAGGGTCACCTAGAAGGTCAATTGGAAAAATGTTAGTTTTTTTTTCATTGCCTGGGTATATTCCTTTGCATTCAGTATTGTGTTTATATCCACTTTGAAATTAAACATTCTTAGAGGAGTAACATATTGTAATTAATACTTCTGTGTGAATAGGTTTACTGGATAGTTTTTATAATAGAAAGAAAAGCGTGAACTTGGAGGGTTAAGAAAGGGGAAGCTGGGTGAGAGTCTATGGTGAAAAATCATGAAGGGGGTAGAGGATAATAGGGAATAAAATGACCCAGCTTCTGTCCTGAGATGAGTTCCTGATGAGGACAGAAGGTTGGACAGAGGGAGGGAGACAGAGATAACAAATGAACTGGAGTATTTTGAGCCCATTGAAGTCAAGGTTGCTCCAACTGACCAAAACAAAAGTGTGGAAATGAGTAGTCAGGCATCAGAGCAGGTACCTTACTGGGAAGTAAGACAGAGAGAAAAGATGATAAAAGGGATTCACTCCATCAGATTTTTTCAGCCCAATAAAATCACAGTCCATCACTGCTGCTGCTGCTAAGTCACTTCAGTCATGGCCAACCCTCAGCGACCCCATGGACTGCAGCCTTCCAGGCTCCTCCATCCATGGGATTTTCCAGGCAAGAGTACTGGAGTGGGGTGCCATTGCCTTCTCCGCAGTCATTACTACAATCTAGTAATTCAAAAGTATTCATTAAGTTCTTACTGTGGGGATTTCCCTGGTGGTCCAGTGGCTAAGAATCTACCTTCCAATTCAGGGGATGCAGGTTTGCTCTTTGGTGGGGAAACTAAGATCCCACATGCCATGGGGCAACCAAGCCCATGCAGCAATTACTAAGCTAGAGTGCTCTGGAGCCCTCGTGTTGCAACATAAGCTCCCGAGTGCCCCAGCTAAGACTAAATGCAGCTAAATGAATAAATATTAAAAAAAAAAAAAGTTCTTATTGTGTGCTCAGGGCTTTTCAAAGATCAGCCACTGGAGAGGCTCCCACCATCATGAATACAAACGTGAGGGAATGCTTGGATTGCAAACTGACAATGCAGGGCCTAACTCTGGAAGTAATATTTTTGCCAGTAAACCATCTAAAAAGTGAATTAGGATTTTAAACTTTTTTTTTTCCAAAATTTAACCATGCCCCATCCAGCTCACCAGTTCACATTCTATATGGGCAAGTTATCAACTTACTTCATTCATTACTAATCCAGACCCTGAAGGCATGAGTTTGCAACCTTTGGGATAAAGGCTTTTGCCTGCCAAACTTTCAGAATGAAGCTGTTATGCCAAGGAAAACCTTGCTTACAACCACCTAAGTAACTCTAGAAGGGCACATATCTGACCCTTTAGCTTCATTTGTCCACTAAGTATGGCTTCCCATGTGCCTCTAGTGGTAAAGAACCCACCTGCTAATGCAGGAGGCATAAGAGAAGTGAGTTCAATCCTTGGGTTGGGAAGATCCCCTAGAGAAGGGAATGGCAACCCAGTCCAGTATTCTTGCCTGGGAAATCCCATGGACAGAGGAGCCTGGCAGGCTACAGTCCACGAGGTCACAAAGAGCTGGACATGACTTAGCAACTAAACAACAAGATTAACCTTAGCCTCCATGGGTTCTGTGGCAAAGAAGTTATTTTGGGCCAACACTCATTAGGGGCTGAGGAATGAACATTATACTAGATGATTCTGCCAACAGGGATAGGATGTCAGAGGTAGAAGAGAGGGTACTCATTCATTCAACATTATTGAGTGCTAGCATTCTGTTAGGTGCTGAGGTCACAGCAGTACAACACAAAGTCTCTTCCCTCATGAAACTTATGTCTAATCTCGTAGCTACTTGGAAACTGTGTCTGCAGTCCAATGCTTTTTTTTTTTAATATGTATTTATTTATTTGGTTGCGCTGAGTCTTAGTTGAGGCATGTGGGATCTAGATCCCTGACTAGGGATCGAACCTGGGCCCCCTGCATTGGGAGCCCAAAGTTTTAGCCACTGGACCACCAGGGAAGTCCCAGTTCAATGCTTTTATTATGTAGACAATGAAACCAGGATGAGAGTAGGAAAATAGATTGTGTAAGGTCAGATGGCTTGTTAGTGAAAAATCATGACTGAAAACAAGGTTTGACACTCATTCCCAGAACTTTTCTACTTCCTACCTCCTTCTTAAAGGTTTTTTTCTGCCTTCATTTTCCACAATGATCCATTCTTCTACTGAGGCAGATCTTACCAAGGTTACTTCAACTTGACTATCAGTGGAGTCTCTTATAGGATTGAGCAACATGTCCCTTATTTATAGAGCAACTTCCTCCTTTATTTTCTTATTATGTTTCTTCTTCCCTCTAAGTTACAAAAACTTCATGATCTACTGCAATCATGCTATTCCAAACATGGTTAAACTCTTGTTAAAATGGGTCAGTTTCACAGAATAGTACATACTGTATGAAGCCATTTATATGAAATTCTAAAAAAAGAAATTCTAGTTATATGAAATTCTAGAAGACTCTTTGCAACCCTATGGACTGTAGCCCACCAGGCTTCTGTCTAGAAGACTGGAGAAAAGAGAAGCATATAAATAGTTACCTTGTGTCAGTGGTGAGAATTTACTGCAAAGAGGCATGACAGAATTTTATGGGGTGATGGAAATGTTCTCTCTTTATATGTGATCATATCAGGACTTCCCTGGTGGTGCTGTGGTTATGACGCCATGCTTCAAATGCAGGGGTGCTGGTTCAATCTCTGGTCAGGGAACTAGGATCCCATATTCTGTGTGGTGCAGCCAAATAAATAAGTAAATATCAGAAAAATAATCAACTAAAAAAACATGGTCATAGTCTCACAGGTGTATACATTTGTCATATTGTAACCTTAGGATAGATGGGTTTTATTGTCTGTAGATTATGCATTAGTAAAGACAGCTTTTCGAAAAGGGAACATTTTGAAACAAGCTTGTCTCTCTGCAGAGAGGCAGATAGGATCTGCCGGAATAGAGATTTAGAACTTAAAAATGCAGCGACTTAACCAGTACAGGTGATTCTACCCTGCGAGAGAGACTGGAAAGGTGACTCTGCTCTTTGCTCACTTGGTCTCATTTGCCATGTGCCCATCATGGTGTATTCATTTTGCTGCAGCGGGTGTGATCCTGATACTTTAACCGGCTAGGCTGACTTCCAAAGTGTCTACAGAGAGGCGTGTAAGTATGGGCACATTTATTCTATTTTACAGCTGATTTAGGGACTTTCCAAAGCTGAAATTTTTTTACACACATGTAATTTTCACCAAGTCAGGTGAGTTGAAACCTTAACTGCTTTTTAAAATTATTATTATTTTGGCAAGAAGTGCTATCTTCTAGTAATTTGCCAAACGACCAACACAAAGGGGAAGGGGAGAAGCACACATTACACATCCTCAGGGCCTTTTAGGAAACATGGAGTTGCTTCTTTGGCTACATACATGTGGATCTATCAAATACAAAAGCGGTGATGTTGTTGATGTCAAGGGAATGGGCACTATTCAGAAAGAAATGCCCCACAAATATCCCCATGGCAAAGTCCGAGTAGTTTACAGTGTGAACCATCATGCTGTTGGCATTGCTGTAAACAGACAAGGACAAGATTCTTGCCAAGGGAATTAATGTGTGTATTGAACATATTAAGCACTCTAAGAGGCAAGACAGCTTCCTAAAACGTGTGAAGGAAAATGATCAGAAAAATAAGGGAGCCAAAGAGAGAGACACCTGGGCTCAATTAAAGTTCCACCCAGAGAAGGACATTTGTGAGAACCAATGAGCTCACATGTGAGCTGTTGGAAACTATTCTTTTTGAATTCATTGCATCGTAGGCATTAAAAAAAAAGAAGAAGAAGATCTTTGTACTGTAAAACAAAACTAAACTGGAAACCTATTTCATAAAAAAAAAAAAGTCAACTTCACTATTTGTTCTTAGCCCTCTTGTGGGTAGAAGACAGAAACTGAATTTTAGGTCCATCACAGTTTAATCTCCCTCCCCTTGGGGTATTTGACTGGAGACTTTCCTGGGATTTTGAACCAGTGTATCAACCTGCAATAAGCCCAGCCTTTCCCATATCTCCAAATATGATGTCCATGAGTATGTGTGAGTGTATGCTTATGGTTGGTGGCCTTGTCTCTTCTATCAACTTGGAATCACCTCCAAACTCCTGAAAGTGAGAAGCTATGTTCATTTTACAATAATACGAGTATATACAATGGTCTCTGTGGTTACCTGATAACTTGTGAATGTTTCATTTCCTCTGCTCAAATTGTAATTATAATTTAATTTTTAAAGGGCTCAGTGAAAAACACCTGATGTGCAAATCTCCCCAGAGAAGAACACAGAGCCAGTGAAAGCATTCCAGTGTAACATTTAGTTCACTGAAGTCACCCAGTCCTTCTCCAGCTTTACACTGTCCTGTGTGTGATAAACATACTATTTGGGGGAGTGATACATATAAGGCTTAATCCTAACAAAGTATTTGATTTGCTACCACTTGATACAATCCATGGTACTTTCACATGCATTATCCTCATAACCAGCCTGGGACATTATTGGACTGATATTATTATCCCCGTTTCATTGATGAGAAGCCAGGGCTCAGAAAGGATATGAGATTTGCCCAAGGTTATACCATGAATCAGCAACAGAATTGAAACAGGACCAAGAGCCATGGACAACCAACAAGAATAGAAAACCTGTAGCCTTGTCATAAAAGGATTCATTGGACAAATATAGGAGGAAGGCAGTCACAATTTATTAGGTACCTACTATGTGCCAGGCAGTGCGAGAGATGCTTTACGTATATCACCTCATTCAAGGTCAAAGAAAATGTGTGGAGTTGTAATTCTGTGTGTGGGTGGGGGGATGACTATTGTCTCATTTTACAGAAAAGGAAATTACAGGAATATCCCAGAATATTTAAATGACTAAGCACTAGTTATTCCTTAACCTCGACTTCAGTCTCTACTTCTCCTCGGCCTCTAACTTCTCTACCGATCACCATTTTCACTGCATCTTCAACTTCCTTCTCAATTTCAACCTCATTCTTAATTTCATCTTCCCTTCCGCATGATCAGGGAGAATCAGTCTCAATAAATGGTTGTTGGTGATAAGGAATTTCATGTTTCCTGAGTAACTCCACCTAGTCTCCAACTTGCCAGCACAATTTCTGACACACCATCTTTCTCACGCCAGTCTGTAAATAATTGTTTTCAAATATTTCTGTGGAATAAGCTTGCGTATTATTTCCTCTGTTAATTTGTAACCTCCCTCAGGACAGGAATTATGGTTATATTTTGCTCTCTAGACTAAGAAGCTAGTGTAGTTATTTTTGGATTGTGGGAAGTTAATATATGTTTTTCCCAGTGATGACATTCACTTACAGGTTTTCGTCACTGATCATTCTTATTTGCTTTCTGTGTTGGTTCCAAAGATTTATCATTTTTTATTTTCACACTATATTACTTACTACTATCACTAGATTGTACTCACTGTTTTTATTCATTCAACAAACATTATGCTAGATAACAGGAATACAAGAAGAGTTAACATACAATCATAGACTTCAAGTCTTGAAAGATCCACTAAGCTTTTTTCATTTTGAATACATTTTATTTGTGCTAGCTTTGTGGTTTTGCAATTAGCAATCTGAATAAAAAGAATAGCCATAATTTTGTAAAAAAAATTATTGGATTATTCTTGCAATGACAAGAGAGGAGATTTTGAGGTTTTAATATGATTCAAATGGTCTTTAGCCACAATATGGCTGAATTTTCTCTTCCATTTGTCATACCTTGCACTTCTCTAATGTTGACCAGTTTCTTTGAGTTATTTCCTTTTTATGAGAAAGGATCTTACATTAATTTACAGGGGCCCCTAAGAAGTAGTAAGAGGCCAAAGAAACATTAGGAACCACTTTACAAAAAAATGAGATTCTTTCATGATTCAGAGTCTTTACCCTGTAAGGAGATTTATTTATTGTCTTGGAATATACTCCATCCAAAAATAATTGCAAGATGTCCATGGTCAGAGAATAACACAGGCTGGAGTCACAGGGATTCTAGCTGGATGGAAGCTTGGTGAAATAGAGAGTAGGGACACAGCCTGCCCTTTCTTCTCAGTGTGCTAATTTAGATTTTGGGGATAGGTCAGTGTGTGAAGGAAAAGAAAGGTGCCGGGTTCCTTTTCCTAGAAACATCTGATTAGGAAGACACTTTGATACGTCTGTTAGAAGATATCCAACTAGCTAAGCATCATTTTGTTTCTGAGAGCATAAAAAATAAACTTCAAAGCGCATCCTCCCTACATATTGCATCCATCAATGTAGTTATCTGCTCATATCCTCACTGTCATAGTGAACCACGTTGGTGGTTTTGCAGTATGACAAGAGCAATAAATAAAAGAACGGGGCCTTGGATATATTCTATGGTACAGTGCAGGTAAGAAGTTGGTGAGCATTTTTCACCCATCACTTTCCCCCTTTCCTACATCTTTATTTTTCTAGCAACTTCATAATCTGAGGATCTTTTATCTCCCTAAACTTACTTTCCATATGGTTTCTCAATCAAAAGCCCCTTTCACAGGTTAGGTCAAGTTTCCTTACTTTCATCCCTCCCCCACAGGATATAATCCCTTCCTCAGTTCCTCTTGGGAGGAATGCCTTTTCTGCTTTTCCCAAACCTTTCCTTCCTCCAAGGTCCACTTCAGACCAATGTCCTCCATCAAGTCCTCCCTGACAGCTCCTGCCCAGTTCCCTCTTCCTTCTCTGACCTCCAACGACACAATGGTATGTGATAATAATAGCCTTCATTGGTCCACTGGTTGACAAAGCCCTGCATTCACTTGAAATTTTCACAAGCCTCTGAAGTTGGTAAGAAGAATTTTCTTGTCCCCTCAGAGACAGAATGGAAAACTATTCCAAGGCCATATTGCAAGTGGCCAAACTGCGATGTCAGCCCAGGTCCTTAAAGTCCAGAGCTTTCCCACTACAGGCTTTTGCCTCTCACTGTTCTGTTTGCCAACAGTGCCTAGTTCAGAGGTGAGAAAAATTAGACTCTGAGAGGGATATGGTCCCCTTGTAAGCTAGAGAAGGGGGGAATGTCTCTAAAGCACTGCAGAATGAGGACATGAATTCACTTGTTTGTTATGAGAAATTTTTTGAACCAAAGAAAAGAGGTATTTAAAAAAACACTAGCAAAGAAAATCTCCCTCCTTTAGCTGGATGACAGTTCGTGCCTGTTCATATCATTATGTCAGACTTAGAATAATGAACAGCTAACGAAGTCTCTTTCCTCACTAGACAAAAGGAAGAACTGGGTGTTTCCCCAGTAGGAGACCCAAATGTGATGACTGAAACAGTAGGATTGAGGTTGAGTCACTGGCACTGGGGGAGGTCAGAGCCTTCCCCCGAGCTTTCAAGCTGGTAAATGTACTTAGGGCTGTAGTCACACACACCTGTTGGCTGCAGCCAGTGCTGGCATTGTTAGTAATGGGAACGTGGTTCAGGGAAAATCTCCAGCTGTCTTTAGCTCTTTCAAAATAGATCTTCTCCAGATCAAGGCACTAGTATTTTATGTTTTAATAATTAAAAAAAATAATTTAGGATTCACAAGTAGTTGCAAAATACTACAGAGATTTCCTATATACACTTCATTCAGTTTCCCTGATGATAATATCTTACCTAAACATAGTTGTTTGATTTTAATGTAGTATCTAAGAGCAAACACTTTATTATCTATGATGGATCTGGCTCCCCTGGTGGCTCTGTTGGTAAAGAATCTGCCTGTAATGCAGGAGACCTGGGTTTGATCCCTGGGTTGGGAAGATCCCCTGGAGAAGGGAATTCTTGCCAGGAGAATTCCATGGATAGAGGAGCCTGGCAGTTTGCAAAGAGGTCCATGGGGTTGCAAAGTGTTGGACATGACTGAGCAACTAGCACACATACTATGCTGTTTCTAGGGGCTGATGAGCCTAGTTGGGTGGTTCTCACCAGAAGTCCTTCATTCAGTGACTATCAGATGACAGCTGAGTCTAGAGTCATCTGAAGGTTTCTTCACTCATGTGAAGCTGGGCTGGTAAAGCATCTCTCTCTTTGTGGCCTTTCCTAGTTCCAGCTTCCTAACATAAGGTCTCAGGGTAATCAGATTTCTGGTGGTAGTAGCTTACTCCAGAGCAATTGTTCCAAGAGGTCTGGGTGGAAGCTTCTTATAATGTAGTCTTGAAAGTTCTAGAACTGCCCGTCCATCACATTCAATCAGTCAAGCAAGTTATTCAGGACAGCCAGACTCAAGGAAAGAGGAATCAGACTCCACATCACAACGAGATAAGTAGCAAAAAATTGACAGCTATCTTTAATCGCTGACAACTGCGCTGCAGTTTGGTTATTCCCAAGTGAGGGGACAAGTGCACTAAGGAAGAGCTCATTAGAGCGTTGTTTATGTCATTAGTAGGTTAAGTCCTTACGTCTGATTGGCCCTATGAGAATTTTCATTCAGTTATAGGGTCACAACACCAATAGGCAGCATATGCTCAATAAATATCTAATAGAACAACTGAATCACCTTCTCCACCCAGACATAGTAAGTGGGAATAAACAGGGAAGCAGTGACTATCTCTGTGGACTTTAGGGTAAACCCTGGAATTAGCCTTCTCCTGCTGCAGCTTCCATTCTCCAAACAGGCTGGAATCCATTGTATTTTTTCTGCTGTATTTGTGTCTGTTACAGAGTAATCCCCCTGGACTAGATAAGGCACTGTGCTAGGTACGACATGGTTTACCAAAATGATTTATGCATGAGTTCTGCTCTCAGGAACACAACAATCCCTCACTACCTTTCTGCTGAGGTCTATTTTTCCACCACTGCGTTAAGCAGGACTGGAAAACTGGTGGGGAGGGGAACTTCTTGAGGTGGGGGGCAATTGCCAGGATTGTTGTGATGGTTAAAACAGGTTCAAGTGGTTACTCCATCAGCAGCTTGTCTGTTTGCTTGCTTTAATATTTATTTATCTGACTACTCCAGGTGTTAGTTGCAGCATGTGGGATCTTCGTTGTGGCGTGGTAATTCTTAGTTGTGGCCTGTAGGATCTAGTTCCCTGACCAGGGATCATATCCCCCAACCTCCTGCGCTGGGAGGGCAGCATCTTAGCCACTGGACCACCAGAGTAGTCCCAGCAGCTTGCTTCTTGACAGCAGGCTCTACTGGAAGGAAACATTCTTCTGGTTCTCAGGCTAAGAGCAAGGGATGGGGACTGGCATGCTGGATCTCGGATTCCACCCTCTCCTTTTACTTATATTAGCATATGCAAAACAGATAGCCAAGAGGAATTTGCTATATGGCTCGGGAAACTCAAACAGGGGCTCTGTATCAACCTAGAGGGGTGGGATGGGGAGGGAGATGGAAGGGAGGTTCAAATGGGAGGGGATATATGTATACCTATGGCTGATTCATGTGAGGTTTGACAGAAAACAGCAAAATTCTGTAAAGCAATTATCCTTCAATAAAAAAATAAAAATAAATAAAAATTTACCCTCGTTCCGTGTCCAGATGTCAAATCATCTGGGGAACAATTCTTTGAGCACGCATTGTCTGGGTGAAAAGAAAAGCCTTCACCAGGAATGAAGACCCTCCAACTCGGGGTGGGTGGAGTTGGGAAGTCTTAGGTAGGAGCACAATGGGCCAGAAAGGAAGCTGAAGACAGGAGGGAGCTAAGATTGAACCTGCGCGGCTTGAACTATGGGAGAGGTGCAAACTGAACAACCCAACTGGTTTGTATATTGAAAATGCTGCCTGTGATCCTCTTTCTCAGATTAAAGTTCCAGCCCTGGGGTTTGTGGGGAGGAAATTCAGAGGAGAGGAAGTTAGGTGGGAAAATGGGTGTGCCTGGCCAAAGCAGAATTGGGTGAAAGGGCGCCACCTGGAGGCCTTCTGTGGTGGTGGGAACAGAAAAGTGGAACCGGGGTGCGTCTGGGAAGCGGGGTCTCAGGATCAGAAGAGAGAGAGAAAAGGTTTTCGCCTGAAACTCTCTTATACACGGAGTCAGGATAGTGGCGTCCTGGGTTGACAGAGTGAGCTGGAAGAGAACGGTGTATCTGAATCCTGAGGAGTGTTATTAAGTGGAAGGGGAGAGGCGGCCTTAAGAATGAAGATGGAGGAAGGGAGAAGCCACTAGACAACCCTTAAGGCTTGGGCTTTTGAGCAGCCCTCCTGGCTGTGGTACTGCCGGTCTCTGGCTGTGCCATGCTTTTTCATACCTCGGGGCCTTTGCTCATGCTGTCTTTTCCGCAGGGAGTACTCTCCTTTTTCTTGCGTGCGAATCGCTTCAGTCGTGTCTGACTCTTTCGAGCCTCCGGACCATAGCCCGCAGGCTCCTCTGTCCACCGGGTTCTCCAGGCGAGAATACTGGAGTGGGTTGCTTCGGCCCTCCTCCAGGGGATCTTCCTGACCCAGTCATTGAACTTGCATCTCTTACGATTCTGCACTGGCAGGCGGGTTTTTTACCACAGGCACCACTTGGGAAGTCCCTCCCTTCTTCTTGGGCCTGGATAGTATGAGGTTTTCAGATACAGTGGAAGCTTCAGAACTTTAGGGAGTGCTTTCCTGATGATTCTCCGTTTGAATTAGGGGCTGTTCTTCTGTGTCCCTGTGACTTGGTGTTCCCTTTGGATGTAAGCTCTCTCTTAAGGGAGAGTTTGTGTCTGTCTTGCTCACTGTAACATTCCTAGTACCTAAAACTTGTAAATTCTTAATATATATCGACTGAATGAAGCACCTCTGTTGCAGCAGTTATCATAGGAATGAAACTGTATAGATTTCTCTGTCTCTCCCACCACTTTTAACTTCCTGAAGGCCGTGGCTTACTCATCTTGGTATCCCCAGCACAGTAGCTCAGAACATGGGAAACCCAGTATGGTTTATCAGTATTTGTTGAATGAATATAAGAGGGGGCAGTCTAGGGGTGCATGTAAGCTGGCAGCTAGTTAGGGATTCTAAACTCTGGCTCAGGTCTTCCCAGGTGGCACAGTGGTAAAGAATCCACTGGCTAGTGCAGGAGACACAGGAGACAAGAGTTCTTATCCCTGGGTCAGGAAGATACACTGAAGTAGTAAAGAGCAACTCACTCCAGTGTGCTTGCCTGGAAAATTCCATGGACAGAGGAGCCTGGTGGGCTACAGTCCATGGAGTCGCAGAGACACGACTGAGCAACTGAGCACCTGCACACACAAGCTTTGGTTCACAGGAAGATCATCAGGGGAGCATTAAAAATACTGCTGCCTAGACTCCACACCAAACCAATCAAAACAGAGTCTCTGGGGGCCAGGCATCCATATTCTTAAAAAGTTTCATAGGCAAATTAGTGTTGAGAACCTCTAGGCAAGGCTCTAAGGGAATGTCAAAACCTAAGGCATTGGAGAGAACATTCCAGAACAAAATTCCATTTTGCTGGAAGGGAAGGGACTTTAGTTCTCTTCCATAGCTGTGTAGATACTGGAGCAAAGAGAATAAAGAAGGCTAGTGTGTGTGTTACTCGCGTCCGGCTCTTTGTGACCCCATGGACTGTAGCCTGCCAGGCTCCTCTGTCCATTGGGTTCTCCAGGCAAGAATACTGGAGTGTGTTGCCATTCCTTTCTCCAGGGGATCTTCCTGACCCAGGGATCAAGCCCAGGTCTCCTCCATTGCAGGCAGATTCTTTACTGCCTGAGCCATCAGCAAAGTCCAAGGAAAACTAGATTCTATCCGCACACTCAATGGGTTCTCTATACGAGAAGAACTGAGGTAGCCAAATGAACTTTGCTTTTAAGAAATTGGGGCAATTTCAAGGATAATCTTCACCAGAATTCCCAAGGCAAGCAGAATCAGTATTATAACGGAGCTTATTAGAAATGCAGCCTCTCTAGACCCCACCCTCCCAGACCTACTGAATTAGAATTGGTATTTGCGCAAGATCACCAGGTGATTCTATGAAGTTTGAGAAGGATTGTTCTGAAGTAGTCTTCCCAAAGTGTGGTTGGGGTACCAGCATCATCTAAGGTAAGGATGGGGTGGGGTTGGGAGAATGTGGTTATCACACTTTAGTTTGCATCAGGATTACCTAAAGGGTTTGATAATCTCATATTGCTGAACAATTCCCATTCCACATGGAAAATGGTAAATCACCTCACTCAGTAGTTCTGGGGAGGAGTATGAGAATTTGCACTTCTAACAAGTTCCCAGGTGATGCTGATAGTGCTGGTCCAGGGACCACCTCTTTGGTTTTTACAAATAAGCATTCTTATGACCATTCATGTACAAGTCTTTGTAACGAATATGCTTCCATTTCCTTGGGGTAAATAAACATCTAGGAGCAAAATTGCTGGATCATGTGAGAGTTATGTTTTATTTTTTTAAAAATTACCAAACCATCTTCTAAAGTGGTTGGACTCAACAGTGAACAACAGTTCTAATTTCTCCACATTTTCACCAACCCTAGTATCATCTATATTTCAATTTTAACTATTCTAATAGATAAATGGTAGTATTCAGTGTGGCTTTGATTTGTATTTCCTTAATGTCTAACGAGGTTAAGCATCTTTTCATGTGGTTATTTGTCATCTTTATGTCCTTGTGGTGAACTGTCAAAACTTTTTGCCATTTTCTTATTGTATGGGTTAATTTTTTTTGTTGTTTTTTCTTATTATTAAATTTTGAGAGTTTTTTATTCTGAATATAAGTATTTTTTTAATCATATATGTGATTTGCAAATATTTCCTTTCAATCATCATTATCTTTCATTCTCTTAGCAACATCTTTCAGAGCAGAAGTTTTAAATTTTGATAAAGTCCAATTTATCAATTTGGTTTCATACAGAATGTACTTTTGGATTTGTGTCTAATAAATCTTTATCTAACCCAGAGTCACAAAGATTTTCTCCTTTGTTTTCTTCTATAAATTTTTTATAGTTTTAGCTTTTACATTTAAACCTATGGTCCATTTTTTGTATTAGTATATAGAGATTCCTTTTACTATCATTTGTTGAAGACACAATCTACATCTTTAATGTCTGTCAACATTGCTTTGTAGTTTGCAGAGTATAGTTATTTTGTATCTACTGTCACATTTATAGCTAAACATTTTATCTCTTTTGACACCCTTATAAATACTATTTTTTAATTTTAATTTATAATTGCAGTGTGTAGAAATGACATTAATTTTTGCATATTGACCTGGTATCATGCAACCTTGCTAAACTCATTAGTTCTAGTAGTCCAGACCATATCGTTGTTGTTCAGTCGCCAAGTTGTGTCAGATTCTTTGTGACCCCATGGACTG
This sequence comes from Aepyceros melampus, assembly GCA_006408695.1. Taxonomy (NCBI): domain Eukaryota; kingdom Metazoa; phylum Chordata; class Mammalia; order Artiodactyla; family Bovidae; genus Aepyceros; species Aepyceros melampus. Next base: position 756,666 of record SJXQ01004574.1, read on the forward strand.
CAGCATACCAGCCTCCTCAGTCCTTCACTATCTCCTGGAGTTTGCTCAAATTCATATCCATTGAATCAGTGATGCTAACTAACCAGACCACACTGTTGTCCTTCCCATACGCCTGTAAATATCCTGGATCTCTGTTCTAGGATTTTATTAAATCACTTGGGAACAGTTTAACGCATTTGGGTCTTGTTTTTAAGATTTGTTAGGTAGTACGGGGGCAGTGTTCAGTCCAGGCTAATTAGTTTTTGCTAGAGAGGCAGTATCCTTCTGTGTACTCTTATCCCCCCATCCCACCCCCATCCATGCCTCTTGAAGTTTTCAAGTCTTGCTGGTGAGAACAGATACTCTTCTCAGCCCTGTGTGCAAGTTAGTTACCTCTAACCTTTTGAGATGATTCTCTGGCCTCAGATAGTTTCCTTTTAAGTATGTGCTGATCAGTCTTCAGCTGAATACTCAGGTGGGAACCTTCTGCAAACCTCTAAAACTTCCTTCACATCTTTCAGGAATGATTATCCTTCTTTGCCTGGTATCTCGTGCCTTTCAAACCACTGTTTCAGGCATTTTGTCAGTTGAGGGGGTTGTTTCAGGTCGGAGAGGAAATCAGTCCTTAATCTTGGCCAATAGTTTGCATTTAAAATTTAAAGTGTGCTTTTATCCTAAAAAGTTTTTTTAAAATATATTTTGTGGAATTAAAAATAATTGGCTTATGTATTTCTCAGATAGAACTATGGTTTTCTTTCCCTGAAAACTGTTCCTGACCAAGTGAATTGCCCTGTTCTTTAAAAGCAAACTCACTACTCTCTGCAGTGTTAGAGCAGAGCCGCATCTGAATATAAACCAAGCTGTGTTAAATCACTGTGTGTGTATTTCACAGTGACCAGCAAAACACAACTGTAGTCCTAGGTACAGCCACTTGAACTGGAGCAGCCGCATTAAATCTTCACCTCACTCAAGTATGGCCATTCTGTGGTTTGCTTTACAGCTGACATGTCAAAGACATTATGAGGAAGAAGATGAAACTCAAAGGTAAGATTTATAAACATACGCCCCCTGCTCTTAGATTAAGTGTCCCTGAAGACTTCAACCTGAAGTGGACCTCTGTAAGTCAGAATCCTGGTCGTGTACATGCTGATGTCTTCTATTTGGATACCAGTGGGAATTGTTAAGTGACTGTGTAAATCTGACGATAGTGAAGCACAAGCATTTATTTGAGAATGTTGAACAGGGGGAGGTGCAAAACATGGAGCAGTAACCAAGAAAACTGCCTCTAGACATAGAGGAACGACAGGGATATATTTAGGCATATATTGAAGTATTAAAATTTAAGCACTCTATAGAAATAATATAGATTCTGAGGCCTGGATTCAAACCCTATTGGTGACAATTATAGCCGTGTAACTTCGGGAATTCTTTGGAAGGAATGATGCTAAAGCTGAAACTCCAGTACTTTGGCCACCTCATGCGAAGAGTTGACTCATTGGAAAAGACCCTGATGCCGGGAGGGATTGGGGGCAGGAGGAGAAGGGGACGACAGAGGATGCAATGGCTGGATGGCATCACGGACTCGATGGACGTGAGTCTGAGTGAACTCCGGGAGTTGGTGATGGACAGGGAGGCCTGGCGTGCTGCGATTCATGGGGTCGCAAAGAGTCAGACATGACTGAGCAACTGAACTGAACTGAACTGAACTTTGGGAAAGTCACTTTGTGCTGTGTTTAGTCCCTTCAGTCATGTTGGACTCTTTGTGACCCTATGGACCGTAGCCCGCCAGACTCCTCTGTCCATGGGATTCTCCAGGCAAGAATATTGGAGTGGGTTGCCATGCCCTCCTCCAGGGGATCTTCCCAACCTAGGGATTGAACCGGGGGAAGTCATTTTACCCTTCCTTAGTTCCCACAGTACTACCTTATAGGGTTGTTGCAAGACTTAAATGAAATAATATGTGCAAAGCTCTTAAAATAGTGCCTGGATACAATGAGCTCAATATAAATATTAGTCATTGGTACCACTATCATCATTTTTTTTTTCATGGTTTGCAATAGAGAGGTTTATGTTATGACGGAGAAGTTATGTATCAACACTCATGTTAATACATTTTTTAAATCACCAGAGATAACATTAACACTTCAAGTCTTGGTGATAGAATAATGGGAAATGTATCATTACAGAAATAGGGAGACCAAGGAATGGAAGGCCTTTGGGGGCAAGATGTTGAGTCTGGAACTGAGCATGTGTTGCAGCTGCAGCATCATTCCAGGAGTAGGTAGGCAAAAAAAAGTGGATAAATAGATGGGAAGTTAAATGGATTTGGGTATCATCCTCAAAGAAATGATAGGTGAAGATGTGGCAGTGAATGAGAAGAGAATATAGAGAAAATATAGAGAAAGATGAGAGTTAAGGACAGAACTTCAGAAAATACCTACATTTCAGGATAAGTGCTGACAAGAAGGTTTAAGAAAAGAGAGAGTGGTCCTAGTGTCCAGACCTCACCCAGATAAATTCCATCAGAAGCTCTGGAGGTGAAATTCATGCGTTAACATTGTCAACACCTTCCCCAGCAAGTCCATGTGCAGCCAAGTTTGAAAACCATTGTTCTAGTGGCTTATGTGATGCTTAATGATCTTTAAGGTTGTGAAGGAAAGCAGTTGTTAAGGAATAAAGTCCTAGTTTATTGGATTTAAAAAACAGAAACTCTAACATTCTCATTTTGCTAAGGAACCCAGGGCTCAAAGCAATTAATTAATTGTGTGACCTTAAACAAGAAATTTAATAAATTTCCAATCTTGTACTTACCCTCATAGCCTTAGACACAAACCCCTTTCCCTTGTTGTCTCTCACCCACTACTCCCCATCCCAGCCCAAGTGCTCCACTACTCTTGTCCCGAGGCTCCCAAGGCTGCACAGTCCTTCCAGAGTCTGTCCATTCAGATTTTAGAACGCATTTCTGGCAGCTTAAAGGCTCACCTGATGTCTCTTCAGCACCAGCAGACCAGGCCACTCTGTCAGAGGAAAGCCCTTTAAGGGGCTCTCTCAGAACTTTGTGAGCCTGGGAAGAAGGTTAACCTCCAGGAGAAAATGGGGTGAGGGGATCCTGTATTCTGAGGTTCTGGAAGTCGAGAAGCTCTGACTTCTAGCACAGCCCCTTCCTTTTCATGAATTGGCATTGAAGTCTGGGGCTGTGGTGGCAAGGCTGCCAAACTGATGAGGACACAGCATTTGTGGGAATTCTGTGACTCCAGAGGCGAAAGGTCAGTTTCTTTTCATTGACAGTATTCTTGCTGCCTGAGGTTTATCTCTGTGATCTTGACTGGTTTCCAGGGTTAGGCTTCACCTCTATTGTTATCTGGAAACACAGGAACAGCCCTGCTGTCGTGCCAGACTGGGTCAGACGTTGGACCCCACTCCCCACGGCACTGTAATTACACCCTCTTGTCACAAATGAAGTCCTATGGTCTTTTAAACCAGCTGGAAGAGGACTTTTAAAGATACACAAACCTGCTCGTATTCCTCTCCTACATACATTCATTCATTCAGGCTTGATTTGTACTCTCCCTGTCTTTCATTTTTCTGCTCTGGGCTCCACAAAGTTAGCCATGAATATGACCCAGCGTTGGAATGCACTCTGGAGCTTGAGGACACACCTGAAATCCCCTTCAAACACTTGGCTTTCGTGCATCCTCATATGCTGAAAAGATGTGCACGTGCGACCCCTGGACTCACACAGGACTCCACCCGCCCGCAGTCACACTCAAAATGGGTCTGAGTTACACATGTACTTGCTTATACCTCGGCTCACCCACTCCCACCTGGATGTCTGTGTACACAGGGCCTGTTCATTCCTAGCAGAGCCAACATCTGTGTTCACGCCCACATCAAAAACACACCTCCAGGTTCCTAAGAAACAAATGGCAACGGAGAAGGGAAACAGGGAAGCTGAAAGCACTGCCCTGCTCCTCCCCTTCTGTCCTGAAGCAAAGCAACCAGGATCTTTCGGGCTAACTTGGCGTGCTGGGCCCCAGTGTAGACTCTTACAACAGGCAGGGATCTGACTCCAAGGCTGGATTCCTCCAGCTGTCTCCAGGGTAGTTCTCCCTAAATGCAAACTATTAGCATTTCCTGTTAAAACATTTCTAATAAATAAATGAATTCATCATCTTCTTAACCCAAAGCAGGTCCGAAAGCAGCCTAGGAGCTACTCTGAGCTAAGGACGGACATGGACCACCCAGCACCAGCTCTCTGGCCCAAGGCCAGTGCTGCTTTTGTTTGAATTCCTGTATGAGTAACTGCTCCAGTTGACGCCAACCAAACTCAGTGAAATATTTTTTTAATATTAAATAAATAGATGGTGGGGTGTGTTGATCTTTTTTTCCCCCCAGTAAACTGTAGCATCACAACATAGAAGCTGGCTCTGATAGCCAGATTTCCCCAGATAGCAGAAGAAAGGCTGACATTCTCTTTGACCTTCCTCATGGAGCACTTACCCCCCAGGAGACAGAAAAGTCCCAGTTGGTTTTGACAGGACCCTATTTGGAGTCAACTGGGAATTCAAATGCTAACAAAACTTGTATGGGATCATCAGCCACTTTTGTTAGTTTTTCTAACTTATCAATTCCTTTCGCTATACAAAAGGCACATGCTCTTTACATAAAAGTCGGAAGGCAGGGATAAACAAGAAGCTGCCAAAATACTACTACCTAGTAAGAGACAATTACTGCTAAATTTTGGTGGCTATTCTTTCTTGGTTTTACATATTTACATGTATGTAAGGCTCCAGTACTTTGGCCACCTCATGCGAAGAGTTGACTCATTGGAAAAGACCCTGATGCTGGGAGGGATTGGGGGCAGGAGGAGAAGGGGACAACCAAGGATGAGATGGCTGGATGGCATCATGGACTCAATGGACGTGAGTCTGAGTGAACTCCAGGAGTTGGTGATGGACAGGGAGGCCTGGCGTGCTGCGATTCATGGGGTCGCAAAGAGTCGGACACGACTGAATGACTGAACTGAACTGAACTGATAACACTTGGTGAATGTCAATTTTACAAAAACGTACACGGTAATAAATATATTTTTTTTAACACAATTGATCTTGGGCATCTACTGTATGTCAGTAAATACTCTCCTAAAACTCTACTTGTGAGGACTACATAAAACCCCATCACATGAATTTGTCACAGTATACTCTACTGGGATATTTCCAGTGGCTCAGATGTTCAAGAATCTGCCTGTAATGCAGGAGACCCAAATCTGATCCCAGGGTCTGGAAGATCCCTTGGAGAAGGGAATGGAAACCCACTCCAGTATTCTTGCCTAGAGAATTCCGTGGACAGAAGACCTTGGCGGCTATAGTCCATGGGGGGTCACAAAGAGTCAGACACAACTGAGTGACTATAATGATAATGATAGTGTTAATCACTCAGTCATTTCCAACTCTTTGGGGCCCCATGGACTGTAGCTTGGCAGGCTCCTCTGTCCATGGAATTCTTCAGCAAGAATACTGGAGTGGGTTGCCATTCCCTTCTCCAAGGGATCTTCCCAACCCAGGGATCAAACTTCGGTCGCCTTTGCAGACATATTCTTTACCATCTGAGCCATCTATGCTCAACCAGTCTCCCACTGTTGGATATTAAGATTGTTTCCAAGTTTTTTTTTTTAATAGTATAAACAACACGCCAGTAAAAAAAAAAAAAAAAAACAAAGTAAAATTCTTGTAGCTAAATCTTTGCTTATGTCCTTAGTTATTTTCTTAGGATAAAGTCCCCAAAGTAGAATTCTAAGACCTTGGCCACATATTGTCAAATTGTCCTCTAGAACGATGATACCAACTTACATTGTCACTGGCAAGGAACCAAAATGTTCTCCTGCTTGAACCTCTGCCATTCTGTATATTATTCTTCAAGAACATTATTTATTTATTTATTTTTGGCTGTGCTAGGTCTTCGTGGCTGCACTGATTTTTCTGTAGTTGTGAGTGGGGGCTTCTCTTGTGGCAGGGCACGGGTTCTAGAGTGCAAAGGCTTCAGTAGTTTCAGCTCACAGGCTCTAGAGCATGGACTCAGGAGTTGTGGCGCGGAGGCTTAGTTGTTCTGGGGCACGTGGGATCTTCCTGGATCAGGGATCGATCCCATGTCTCCTGCATTTGCAGGTAGATTCTTTACCACTGAGCCACCAGAGAAGCCCCCAAAACAATGTTGACAACTTGTTAGACAAATAAAAAGAGAAAAGAAAAAAGAACCAGCAACGAGTTGGTGATGGACAGGGAGGCCTGGCGTGCTGCGGTTCATGGGGTCGCAAAGAGTTGGACATGACTGAGCGACTGAACTGAACCTTAAACATTAAACAGGAGAGGTGAGGTGGATGAAACAGCCAATTATACAGAGTGAAGTAAGCCAGAAAGAAAAACACCAATACAATATACTAACACATATATATGGAATTTAGAAAAATGGTAACCATAACCCTGTGTGCGAGACAGCAAAAGAGACACAGATGTATAGAACAGTCTTTTGGACTCTATGGGAGAGGGAGAGGGTGGGATGATTTGGGAGAATGGCATTGAAACATGTATAATATCATATAAGAAACGAATCGCCAATCTAGGTTCGATGCAGGATACAGGATGCTTGGGGCTGGTGCACTCGGATGACCCAGAGGGATGGTATGGGGAGGGAGGAGAGAGGGGGGTTCAGGATTGGGAACACGTGTACACCCGTGGCGGATTCATGTTGATGTATGGCAAAACCAATACAGTATTGTAAAGTAAAATAAAGTAAAATTTTTTAAATAAATAAATAAACAGGAGAGGTGAGCAATATAGAAGTTTTGCACCTCTGAGTCTGTTTTTGCAGCATATCTTTTTTTGCCATGCTGGGCAGCAAAGAGAACAGACAGAAGAGGAGCCCTTGTCAGTGATGACCTTCAGAAAAGTTCAGACAAGTGAGAAGGTGCCTTAACATCAGGTATGAGTGAAGGAAGTCGACACTCTAAAGCCCCAAAGGTGAGTCAAGAAGAGAGGCTCTACCATGGGGTTCCTCAAATGTATTCTCAGTGCGATTCATTTATTTGAAGGGAAAAGACACTGAGGTCAAGGAAATTTGGGGGAACAGTGGGATAAACCAGGTTAGACCAGTTTCTTCACAGCAGGATTTCTCAGAATCTATTAAATACTAATGGGAGTGCTGAAGCTTTAAGGGGAGACATGTTTGCAATTGAACTACAGATCCAGCTTTGCCCTCCACCCTATCTTTCCATCTTTTTTAACTTTCCACAGAATATCTCATGGACCTGGTGTTTGGTGGACCATGCTTTAGGAAATCCAGTCTGATGCCATAGTGAAGAATGGTCTTCACAGGAAAAGCAGAGGATGGCAGCTAGGACAAAAATTGACGATGGGGCAGAGAGAAAGGAGGAGACAAGAAAAAGCAGGAGAATGGAAGGGTAATTAGATAGTTGAGAAACACAAAGGGGAAGGGAAAGGAGAGAGGAAGGAAAAACTTAAGAGAATGATGAAAAGGAAGAGGGGAGCAGGAAAGTACCACTAGAGAGTTCCCTCCTTACTAAAATCACCTCTCCATCGCTTTGATAGAGACCCAGGGGCCTGTGTCTTCTCTGTGCTCATCTCCCCAACAGCCACCCAATACCACCATGTTACTCTCCACAGCGGGTTTTCTCTGAAATGTGACCCATCTCACAATCCCTTCCTCAATGTCTAATTACATAAAATGCAAGAATTCATTTGCAAAGGAAGCTCATAACATGGAAATAAACAGTGGCCCCAAAGAAACCCAGAAAAATAAAATAAGAAATTCCAAAAATATTTAATTACTGCCTCTTATATTGTTGTTGTGTAGCTTCTTATAGCCTAAAACAAGCCCAAAACTAACCAAACATACTCTACTCAGCCAGAAAGTCTAGTCGTCTAAAGAGCAGATGAAGACAAACTGACAGCTTTTAAGCCCCAACAGGGCTTTTAACGCAAAAGGGCCTGCTTTCAAGCAAACTGAAAGCACCAAAGTAGTAAAATAAATTCCTAAAAGCTTAAATGCTGTGCATGTACACAGTGCTAAACCCCTTAGAATTCTACAACAAAAAGATACTTAACTACTTAATGGAAGCTGTTTGTTATTTTTTTTAAAGTCTCAAGTAACACATACTAAAATAGAAATAAGTATTTTGAAATAAACTCATGGAGTGCTCATCCAAATCCGAAGCCCCTAGAGTTCTCAGAAATATGCGATAGGATTTGAAGCAGTTTGGGTTTCCCCAGTAGCTTCCTGGTGGCTTAGCAGTAAAGAATCTGCCTGCAACTCAGGAGACGCAGGTTTGATCCCTGGGTCAAGAATATCTCCTGGAGTAGGAAGTGGCAACCCACTCCAGTATCCTTGCCTGGGAAATCCCATGGACAGAGGACCTGGTGGGCTACAGTCCATGGGGTCACAAAACAGATACAACTGAGCGCATTTGAAGAAGTTGCATTAAGACTGATGCCAGATTTCATTTGAACAGTGATTCTCACCTCTTAATTCCATGATTCTTGTGTGTGTGTTATTGTTGTTGTTGTTCTCTACAGCTAGTCTCTTATCTTGGTTTTCAGTCCGTATTTATGTTCACAGTTTCTCCTGGGCTCAGTGCTGGACTGTCAGGTTGACCAATGACATCCCCGAACTTTCTATGATTTCAGTGAATGTAGTGACTAGCATAATACACCCTGGGTTAGAGAATGGAGTTGATACGAGTCTATCCAAAAGGAAGGAAACTTGACATGTAGTTAACCTATTTAATTCTTCCACAGATAAGGAGTCGGCCTTTCTTATTATTAAAAATAAGAGACATAAGCCAATATTACTGACTTTGTAAGTGCTCCAGAGGATGAAAGCCCTCACATTTGAGATTCTTCTGAAAGCCTTCCAGTTTTCAACATTTGCTGCATATTTTGAGTTGACTCATCTTGAGCCTCTAACCCATGGTGGTCAGCGATGGTACAGATGTTGTTCTCACTGTCTGTGTCTGTGGCAGACATTTCTAATCTATCTCTACCGTCTTTCCCACTGAGTGGTCCCTTAATACAGTGTTCCAAGCAACCAATGGGTCAGAGCTGGTGCTGAAAATGAAACCAACTTGTCTTTCTTGCTCTACTCTGAATCCGAGGTGATTTGTTCATAAAGCAAGTACAAGGAATATAGGCTCAGGACTCCTCTGAACAGGGAAGCTTGAGATCTCATGTTAAGATAAATAAGATGGAAGATACAAAAATGAGAGGAACCAAGAGACACAGAGTCACATGAAAATAAGATCTGATTTTTCTCCCATCTTTTTGAAAGCTGTTTATAAATAACTCCTCCTCATTCTTTTTGTATCCTGTACTCCTCAGCACAAATGCAAGGATTGGACCAAAAAGTATCAGAAAGTTTTGTCCAAGAATGGATTAGTCTGGCTGGGGAAACTTCCAAAATGGTCTTGGAATAATACTGATAGGGCTACAGGTCAGAATTTCCTGGTCTCCCAAGTCTCTTTCACATTAACCCCTGGGAGCTTGACATCTCTGTGAGAAAGGTGAAAGAGATGTCATCTTTTCTTTTATTCATGAGGAAACAGAAGCTTAAAGTAGGCGGGGGATTTTGCAAGGTCACATGGCTGTGAAAGGACGGAATCGGAAAAAGAACCCAGATTTTAAAACTGAATCCAGCGCTCTTTCTAAAGAAAGTTGTGATACTCACATTGGAGTGGAAGCATGCCAAGATAGGTAGGGCAGGGCCAAGAGATCACTTCACATACTTGATTTAGGGAACTCCTTGGCAGTCCAGTGGTTAGGACTCCACTCTTCCACTGCAGAGGGTATGGTTTCAGTCCCTGGTCAGGAAAATAAGATCCGGCAAGCCTTGCAGTGTGGAAATAAAAAAGGTAAAAAACGTCACTTTTAGGGAAACATTTCGATATAAACAGAGTAAAGGCACAATATGAAGAACACAGAATTTGCATGAATTTTTACAATAAAATGTAAGTTTTCAAAAATACTGACTGGCAACCTTTTTCTGGCCATGCCGCCAGGCCTTCTGATGGTGTGCTTTCATTGTTCTCTGCTGTTCTGGTGGAAATGAGTGAGAAGTATTGCTCTTCAACATGCTTTTCTTCCCCCTTTCTTTTCTCCTCCTCCTTGTTCTTCTTTGTCATCTTCATTTATTTAGGTGATGTCGCCACCCTCAGAGCCCCTCAGAGGCAACTTGTTTGTGAATTGTTTCAGAGGCATGGAGCTGCCATGGCTAGGTTCTGGTGAGGCTCTCTTCCTGGCTTACAGACAGCAGCCTTCTCATCACAAACATCCTCACCTGGCAGTGAGCGCAAGAGAGTCTTTCTGCTATCCTTTCTTATGAGGGCACTAACCCCACCACAGGTGCTCCAACTTCATGGCCTCTCTGGATGGGTTGATCCAGAGCCTGAACCCTATTATTAAGGAGCTCATGTCCATAGCATTGTCTTCATACTGAGACTGATGTAGGATGTCTGAGACTTTGTGCTTCCTAATTCGCCTACAGTGGACTTGTTTTGATAGTTGAATTAGGAATGGGCCCATTGCCCAGCCAGTCATCATGGCCAGTGTGAGGGGCTTTACTGATTCATTTAACCCAATCAAAGTTCATTTCAGGAGCTGAAGTGTCAGCCCATCCAAATTGTACAGCTATTTCATAATCTGGGAAAGAAAGAAGTAGAGATGATGGGATATGACTATGTTGCCACCTACAATATCCTCTTTAAAGCTATCCACTTTAAACTGTTGACTGTGTCTGCTACAAGGTAAGTTGTAAGTACAATGAACAGTCTAACTGACCATCTGCTTGCTTATTATGAGCTATAGTGAACATCCTGGGAGAGGGTAATAATGGGATGGACCCTACAGAAAACACAAAGGGAAATGCTGTGAGGCCAACACCCACTCTGAACTCTTATGTTGTGGCAACACAAAGGAATTCAAGAAAGGGACAGAAGCCCCTGACCCCTAAAACTGCATTTGGGCTTCAGTGGGTTCCACATTCTTACCTGCATTCACCCCTTCCTCCAGGTCTGGGAAGAGTCATCTTCATTCTTCTTCCATATGGAAATTTCAATCACTTTACAGATGACTTTGGAATATATATAGTTTAAAAGTTGAGAGTCCATTATGCTAAGCAAAATTAGCCAGGCATAAGAGGACAAATATGGTATAATTATAATTATACTTATATGAGGCTTCCCTGGTGGTTCAGAGGTTAAAGCGTCTGCCTGCAATGCGGGAGAGCTGGGTTTGATCCCTGGGTTGGGAAGATCCCCTGGAGAAGGAAATGGCAACCCACTCCAGTATTCTTGCCTGGAGAATCCCGTGGACGGAGGAGCCTGGTGGGCTACAGTCCACGAAGTCGCAAAGATTTGGACACGAATGAGTGGCTTCACTTTCACTTTCATACTTATATGAGGTACCTAAAGTAGTCAAATTCATAGAGAAGAGAGTAGAACAGTGGTCTCCAGGGGCTGGAGGTGAGGCAAAAAGGGAGTATTGTTTAATTGCTATAGAGTCTCAGTTTTGCAAGATGAAGAGTTCTAGAGATGGATGGTGATGATGGTTGCATAACAATGTCAATGTACTTAATAAGACTGAACTGTATACTTTAAAGTGATTACAATGGTTTATGTGTATTTTGCCACAACTAAAAAAATGTTGAGAGTCATTTATGGAATTTCCTTTTTTTAACCTTACTTTCACCAGAACTTTTTTTTTTTCAAACTTCTATTTGTATTATAAACATCTTACATGAATAGTCAGCAATTTTTTTCCACCTCAAACACTTTTTTTTTTTTTACAGATAAATTTAGACCTTCTAGTGAGCTACTCTAGATTTTTTTTTTCTACATTCACAATGTATTTTTTATTTTTTTTTGTCAAAAATGTTCTTTTTCATTCTTACCCTCCTGACACTGAAGGTTTTTTGCAGCTCTTTTTTCCTCTCCCAAATGGAGTAACTTTAGTTAGTTTTAGTAGCTATTAGAGTTACCATCATTTCACATTTTCTTGGGAGGATGAGCATAGCCCAACTGTGTTTTGGGTAGGATTCAGATAAAGCCAAATCCTGTCACTAACTAAGGCTGCAGCCTTGCATCTTTCACTGAATTTTCAACAGTCACCTCCTCTGCCAGGTCCTTTATGAACAAGATTTCATTGGGTTGTCCCAGCTTCCCTGGGAGGTCTGTGTATCATCACCATTATATACAGGGACACCCAGAGATATTAAGCAACTTAAATGTTCAAAGCTCACAGTTAGCATCCTTGGTCCTAAGCTTTTAACTTCATTCTTTCCATACTAGAATGCCTCCATCCGGTCTTTTCCTTTTATTCCAGGCTTTAGGATATTTCCATACCTGAAATGGGGATTGAAAAAGTTGGCTGGGAAGAACTGGTGGTGGAATCTCTGCAGTACAAGAGGAGTCATCACAACTTTCTGACTTGCCTCCCACCATCTCACTCTCCACTGCCCAGTTCCTCCAGGTTCCCTTAGTTCTCCAGCTGCCATCATCACACCTAAAGGGCACATCAATCCACACCTTGAGGCAACGTCAGTCAGTCAGTCCAGTCACTCTGTCCTATCTGACTCTTTGTGAACCCATGGAATGCAGCACACCAGGCTTCCCTGTCCATCACCAGCTCCTGGAGCTTGCTCAAGCTCATGTCCATTGAGTTGGTGATGCCATCCAATCATCTCATCCTCTGTCGTCCCCTTCTCCTCCTGTCTTCAGTCTTTCCCAGCATCAGGATCTTTTCCAATGAATCAACTCTTCACATAAGGTGGCCAAAGTATTGGAGCTTCAGCTTCAGCATCAGTCCTTCCAATGAATATTCAGGACTGATTTCCTTTAGGATTGACTGGTTTGATCTCCTTGCTGTCCAAGGAACTCTCAAGAGTCTTCTCCAACACCACAGTTCAAAAACATCAATTCTTCAGCACTCAGCTTTCTCTAAAGTCCAACTATCATATCCATACATGACTACTGGAAAAATCATAGCTGACTATATATGGACCTTTGTTGGTAAAGTAATGTCTCTGCTTTTTAATATGCTGTCTAGATTTGTCATAGCTTTTCTTTCAAGGAGCAAACATCTTTTAACTTCAAGGCTGCAGTCACCATCTGCAGTGATTTTGGAGCCCAAGAAAATAAAGTCTCTCATTGTTTCCATTGTTTCCCTATCTATTTGCCATGAAGTGATGGGACTGGATGCTAAAGCTGAAACTACAATACTTTGGCCACCTCATGCGAAGAGTTGACTCATTGGAAAAGGTCCTGATGCTGGGAGGGATTGGGGGCAGGAGGAGAAGGGGATGACAGAGGATGAGATGGCTGGATGGCATCACCAACTTGATGGACATGAGTTTATAGAGTGAACTCTGGCAGTTGGTGATGGACAGGGAGGCCTGGCATGCTGTGATTCATGGGGTTGCAAAGCGTTGGACACGACTGAGTGACTGAACTGAACTGAACTGACTGGATGCCATGACTTCGGTTTTAGAATGTTGAGTTTTAAGTCAGCTTTTTTACTCTCTTCTTTCATTTTCATCAAGATCTCTTTAATTCCTCTTAGCTTTCTTCCATAAGGGTAGTGTCATCTGCATATCTGAGGTTATTGATATTTCTTCTGGCAGTCTTGATTCCAGCTTGTGCTTCATCCAGTCCAGCATTTCACATGATGTACTCTGCATCTAAGTTAAATAAGCAAGGTGACAGTATACAGCCTTGATGTACTCCTTTCCCAATTTGGAATCACTCCACTGTTCCACGTCCAATTCTAACTGTTGCTTCTTGACCTGCATACAGGTTCCTCAGGAGGCAGATAAGGTAGTCTAGTATTCCCATCTCTTGAAGAATTTTCTAGTTTGTTGTGATCTACACAGTCAAAGACTTTAGTGTAGTCAATAAAGCAGAAGTAGATATTTTTCTGGATTTCTCTTGCTTTTTTTGTGATCCAACAGATGTTGGCAATTTGATCTATGGTTGCTCTGCCTTTTCTAAATCCAACTTGAACATCTGGAAGTTCTTGCTTCACATACTGTTGAAGCCTAGCTTGGAGAATTTTGAGCATTACTTTGCTAGTGAGAATTTTGAGCCGTGAGTGGAGGCAAATCCCCAGCTTCCCTTTTTAAAGCAGAAACAAGGATAGCACTTTTCAGAAATAAAGAAACATTTGCTAAGATAAATTGTTATTCATTCATATATAATAAAATGACATGCCTACAGGTGCCCTGACAATTCCAAGCCTGGCAATAAAAGGCCAAAAAGTGGGCAGTGACCCAATTCCTGGAAATCCCCACCCCTTCTCTAAAGTATTTGGAATAATCCTTTCACTCATTAGCCTATGAAATGACCCAGTGCATAGGGAAACTGAAAGTGTGTTAGTCACTCAGTCGTGTCCAACTCTTTGCAACCATGTAGACTGTAGCCCACCAGGTTTCTCTGTCCATGAAATTCTCCAGGCAAGAATACTGGAGTGGGTAGCCATTCCCTTCTCCAGGATATCTTCCTACCCAGGGATTAAACCTGGGTCTCCTGCATTGCAGGCAGATTCTTTCAGTTCAGTTCAGTTCAGTCGCTCAGTCGTGTCTGACTCTTTGTGACCCCATGAACTGCAGCATGCCAGGCCTCCCTGTCCATCACCAACTCCCAGAGTCTACCCAAACCCATGTCCATTGAGTTGGTGATGCCATCCAGCCTCTCATCCTCTGTCGTCCCCTTCTCCTCCTGCCTTCAATCTTTCCCAGCATCAGGACATTTTCCAATGAGTCAACTCTTCACATAAGGTGGCCAAAGTATTGGAGTTTCAGCTTCAGCATCAGTCCTTCCAAAGAACACTCAGGACCGATCTCCTTTAGGATGAACTGGTTGGATCTCCTTGCAGTCCAAGGGACTCTCAAGAGTCTTCTCCCACACCACGGTTCAAAAGTATCAATTCTTCCGCACTCAGCTTTCTTTATAGTCCAATTCGCACATCCATACATGACGGCTGGAAAAACCATAGCCTTGACTAGAAAGACCTTTGTTGACAAAGTAATGTCTCTGCTTTTTAATATGCTGTCTAGGTCGGTCATAACTTTCCTTCCAAGGAGTAAGCATCTTTTAATTTCATGGCTGCAATCACCATTTGCAGTGATTTTGGAGCCCCCCAAAATAAAGTCTGACACTGTTTCCACTGTTTCTCCATCTATTTGCCATGAAGTGATGGGACCAGATGCCATGATCTTAGTTTTCTGAATGTTGAGCTTTAAGCCAACTTTTTCACTCTCCTCTTTCCCTTTCACCAAGAGGCTCTTTAGTTCTTCTTCACTTTCTGCCATAAGAGTGGTGTCATCTGCATATCTGAGGTTATTGATATTTCTTCTGGCAATCTTGATTCCAGCTTGTGCTTCATCCAGCCCAATGTTTCTCATGACGTACTCTGCATATAAGTTAAATAAGCAGGATGACAGTATACAATGTTGACGTACTCCTTTTCCTATTTGGAACCAGTCTGTTGTTCCATGTCCAGTTCTAACTTTCTTCCTGATGACTGCATACAGGTTTCTCAAGATGCAAGTCAGGTGGTCTGGTATTCCCATCTCTTTCAGAATTTTCCACAGTTTGTTGCGATCCACACAGTCAAAGCCTTTGGCATAGTCAATAAAGCAGATGTTTTTCTGGAACTTTCTTGCTTTTTCCATGATCCAGGGGATGTTGGCAATTTGATCTCTGGTTCCTCTGCCCTTTCTAAAACCAGTCTGAACATCTGGAAGTTCACGGTTCATGTATTGCTGAAGCCTGGCTTGGAGAATTTTAAGCATTACTTTACTAGTGTGTGAGATGAGTGCAATTGTGCAGTAGTTTGAGCACTCTTTGGCATTGCCCTTCTTTGGGACTGGAAAGAAAACTGACCTTCTCCAGTCCCGTGGCCACTGTTGAGTTTTCCAGATTTGCTGGCATATTGAGTGCAGCACTTTCACAGCATCATCTTTCAGGATTTGAAATAGCTCAACTGGAATTCCATTCTTTACCATCTGAGAAACCTCATGTTTGAGGGCTTCTCTCAAGCCTTTTGAGAGAGACCACATTCTGTCTATGGAGTGTGGGGTATATTTCTCTCAATAAATCTACCTATCACTCTGCCACTTACTAGGAGACAATCAGGAAGCTGAGCTATAAAATACCTGAGCTTCAGTAAGTCCTGAGGCCAGGTGTGTGATTTCAATGAAAAGTAAATGAGTTCAGGTCTTAGCACATGGGTTCAAGTTCCAATCTGAATTTTGGCTGGGTTTGAATATCATGTGAACTGTGCGGTTTCAGAGTTAAGAGTGTGTTCAAACTCTAGCAATGCCCATCACTAAGTGGCTGTGAGACTTCAGGCTGGCCAAATTGATCTACCCCTCCAAGTATCATTTCCCTCCTATATAGGGTTTTAGGGAAGACTGAAGAGGTACATACACACAACATTCAATAACCTCTCCCATAATGTTCTGCTCTCAATTAGCCTATGAGTTGGGTGTCAATACTCCAGTTTCACAGATAAGGCAGCCTTTGAACCGAGGTCTGCTATGATAAGGCCCATGTTCTTTCCATCTCTCCATCTCTCCACTGTTGTAACCCTCATGTGAGCACTTGTTCACATACTGTCTTGCACCGTTACCAGACTGTATTTGAGGAGGCCAAAACAGCCCTAAGTAAACAACTGAACTGCATGCATGAATGCCCATGTTAATAAAAGGAGAGGAAATGATTTGAATTTGAGAGACAGAAAAAGCTCTGGTACCAGAAGCTAATAGATTAATTCATTTAGACAGCAGTTAGTTAATATTTACTGAGTATTCATAAGATATCTGGCCCTATTCATATAGATTGTACAATTTTGGATGCCTGGAGGGAGTGGGTAAGGCAGGTTGGGGGGATTGGAGGAATGGGGATGTTGACCTAAAAAAATTCTGAATTATAAATTTTAATATTTCTTATTATTTTCAGAAATATTGGAAACCTCAAACTGTGTTAAAAACTATTAGAGATAGTAAAGACTGATATTATAGTATGATTTATAATAAATATATTATTAATGTAATAAATGTATTAACAGTAACTATTGTGTGAAAACATTTCTGTTCTCTTTCTATTCTCAAATTTGGTTGCTTGCAAACTTTGCATAATCTCTCAAAACTAGCCATTTTAAATTCCAAATTAGCCAAGTCCAAGTAAAGGCTTTTATTGGAAGGTTGCTATGGGCAGAAAATACTTGAAAAGAAGACTTCAATTCTTGGATAGGAGGTGCACAGAGTCTTCCAGAGAGCAAGACTTCATGTCTGGAAGGAGGTTTATGTCATTCAGTTTATGAAAGGGACAAGCAGCAGGGAACCCCAAAGGTCCCAGGTATGTGTAGTTAGTTGAGGGGTAACACTGGCATTGCTGATAGTTAAGTCAGGATGTGGTTAAGTCTCGATGAATTGGTAGAAAGTGGTGAAGAGAAGCAAGAAGCCAAGGCCAAGGATCCCTCCATGTGGGCATCTG
The DNA here is from genome assembly GCA_006408695.1 of Aepyceros melampus. Classification (NCBI taxonomy): domain Eukaryota; kingdom Metazoa; phylum Chordata; class Mammalia; order Artiodactyla; family Bovidae; genus Aepyceros; species Aepyceros melampus. Next base: position 774,202 of record SJXQ01004574.1, read on the forward strand.
CAGGTTCAGGCAGGTAGGAGAATGACAGGTTAAAGCAGGTTGGATCACAAGTGACACAGTGAGGAAGGGTCATGGGAGTGGCTCCCAAGCATGAATCCTCAAAATGAGTGTTGAAATGGGAATGGGAGGACTCTAGGGACCTCTCTCCTCTTTCTGTCATGCTTGACTCATTAAATGGATTCTAGCTGATGCAGAAAGGGGAGGAAGGAAGGCAGTCTAATCAGGTGCCTCCAAGCAAATTTGAATCCCAGTCTGTCATAGGCTGAACTGTCTTGGTAAATCATTTAATCTTCAGGCTTCAAACATTTCCTCATCTGTAAAGTGGGGGTGACAACAACATCATCTGTAAAGTGGGGGTGACAACAGCAGCCTCTTCCTCCCGAGACGGGCTGTCACATGTTCAACATTGTACCCAGCACCAAGCACCTCGGCGCTCAGTCCCAGGCACTGACAATGAATGTTGAACTGGCAGGATCTAGGGCTCCCACTTTGGGTTTGCTAGCTCCTCCAGGGCAGGATCTAAGGTTTTATCTTTAGTGCTCAGTAAACTATTTAGTTCACCATGATGATTGTGAATAAAATAACATTCAGCTATTTTGTAACATGGCTTCTGCTTCCAATGATGACTAATACCTGATACCAAGCAACCTCTCTGTGGACTTGGAACCAAGTCCTCCAGGTTTTCTCTACCAGAGCAAGAGACAGCTGAGCTATAGCAACACAGTTGTGTTGTCATGTGAGTCATCCCTGCTCCCACTGCTTCTCCTTCCATTTGTCCCTGAACCTCAGATCCTGATAAAAGAGCCAGCATAGAAAAAAAAAAGAAAGGAATATGACAGCAGAAGTAGAAAACGGTCCACCTGGAGGGTTGGAAGGCATTTCTGAAGGTTCTCCAGACCAACCACCCCATAGCCAATTATGTAACAGCGAAGTCCAGAAGGGGATGGAGAGAAATGACAGGAGGAAGGAAGGGAGCCCGCCAAGGAAAGGCAGGTTACAGATGTTAAAGAGTTTCAACAGAAGCTTTGCTTCTAATTCTGATGTTAACAACTGATCTATGCTATGTTGGAATACCAGACCACCCTACCTACTCCTGGGAAATCTGTATGCAGGTCAAGAAGCAACAGTTCAAACCGGACATGGAACAATGGACTGATTCCAAATTGGGAAAGGAGTATGTCAAAACTGTATATTGTCACCCTGCTTATTTGACTTGTATGCAGAATACATCATGAGAAATACTGGGCTGGAAGAAGCACAAGCTGGAATCAAGATTACAAGGAAAAATATCAATAACCTCAGATATGCAGATGATACCACCCTTATGGCAGAAGATGAAGAGGAACGAAAGAGCCTCTTGATGAAAGTGCAAGAGGAGAGTGAAAAAGTTGACTTAAAACTCAACATTAAAAAAACTAAGACCATAGCATCTGGTCCCATCACTTCATGGCAAATAGATGGGGAAGCAATGGAAACAGTGAGATATTTTCTTGGGCTCCAAAATCACTGCAGATGGTGGCTGCAGCCTTGAAGTTAAAAGATTCTTCCTCCTTGGAAGAAAAGCTATGACAAACCTAGACAGCATATTAAAAAGCAGAGGCATTATTTTTTACAAAGCATCATATAGTCAGGCTATGGTCTTTCCAGTAGTTGTGTATGGATGCGACAGTTGGACCATAAAGAAAGCTGAGCACTGAAGAATTGATGCTTTTGAACTGTGGTGTTGGAGAAGACTCTTGAAAGTCCCAGAAGGACTGATGCTGAAGCTGAAGCTCCAATACTCTGGCCACTTAATGCCAAGAACTGACTCATTGGAAAAAACCCTGATGCTGGGAAAGACTGAAGGCAGGAGAAGGGGACGACAGAGGATGAGATAATTGGATGGCATCACCGACTCAATGGACGTGCATTTGACCAAGCTCTGGGAGTTGGTGATGGATAGGGAAGCCTAGTGTGCTGCAGTCCATGGGGTCAGAAAGAGTTGGACACAACTGAGCGACTGAACTGAACGGATGCTATGTTGTAGAGGCTGAGATTCCTGGGGAGTAGACAGGAGGTCTCTTCTCCAGATTCGGAGTCTCTGACTAAGAATCGCTTTTGCAAAGAGGCATGTACATCATCTGTAGATATTTTCATCAGATAACTAGCTTAAATTATATTAGACTTTTTTCTCAACCCTAATTACTCTTTTCCACTTTGCTTTTGTAGTACTCAATGTATGTTACTACCTTTCTTTCTTTGCCATCCCTTTCCCTTTTAAAATGTTGCTTCTCTACTTCTCTTTCATTCAAAGTATAAACATTTTTTTTTAAAAGTCCCTTCATTTCCTTCTTTTCTCTCCCACTGCCTCTTCAGCTCTCTATCTCCTGCCCTTTGCCCTTCTGTTCTTTCTGATTATTTGTTTCCTTTTCTGTTTTCCTTGCCATTTATCTTGCTCTAACACTGCATATGAGCCTCTACCCATATCCAGGTCTACATCTTCAGTCCAAGATAATTCCATCTCTTCACAGGAGGGAAAAAACTAGAAAAAAGTGCAGAGCTGTGGGTTCTGACTCTTCTCTTATTGTGTAGCTCTGTTATTCCCTCGTGCTTTTGATTCTTAGTCTCCACACTGAAAATAGAGAATGATGCAGGAATACTGCTCAGCAATGTGCTCCACTAATCGTCTTTCAACTAAAGCCTTAGAAGGCACAGCTTCGCTATATAAGGTGTAAGATGTTCCAGGATGATATTATGCCACTGATATTATGCCTTTCAGGACTTGGTAATCTGCTAAAGTCCAGCCTCTGCCACTCTACTGCCCACGTTTGGACTCTATGTGATTCTGGGATTCACTTTGGAATTACAGAGATTTTGACAGAAACCTTCTTCAAAGTCAACAATCTAGCCACTTGCCATCTATGTCCCTGAAAAGGGAAACTCACTACTTCTCGAGGCAGCCTAATTCATTCCATAACCAAATAAGAAAACTAGGTTTAAAAAAAAATCATATATTTTGTCTTGGTGGCTGTTTGCTTAGCAAACTCTCCTTCCATGAACTATAGTTATTTGTAATCTTCAGTAGCCATAGGTCGTTCCCCTCCTATCAAAGTCTTTGCAAGAGAGGGCTTTAGGGTTATCAGAATACTGGATTATTGTCTTTTTCAATTTTATAGATGTGGTAGTAAAAATATGTTTGTAGTGCGTGGATCCATCCTCATCAGCCTCATTGTCATGTATGATAATAATAGCTAATATGTCTATAGAATTACTATGTGTCAAGCATCATGTTTAGCATTTTGCATATATTAAATCAAGTAAATGTGATTTCTCTAAACAACTTTTCCTATTTGCTTCCCTATTGGGGAATTTGATAGCCTATCAAGAAAAGAAGGAATCTAGATGTCATCTTGTTCAATCCTCAACTTGTCCCATAAATCCCAGAGAGGGTGTGTACCTTACCTTAGGTGGGAGTGTGGGATCTCAAGCATCTTACTAACAAGTTCATTACTCATAGCCAGGATCAAGAAAGGTATTGTAGGAACCTGAGAGACTCATAAGAATTTGCCTTGCTTTGCTCTACTCGTGGCTAATACTCTGCCACAGGGTGCCCAAATCACCTACCTTACACTGTTATCTTTTAAAGTAAGTCCTTCTTTGAATTTCTTTTAAGGCCCTTATATTATTTCTTTTTCCAGAATTTCCTTCCAAGCTATTGAGATTTCTGATTTGGAACAAAACCATTTCAACTGCTCTTCCATTAACTCCCCTATCAGAACAACTAACAGACACAGTTCAGTTGATCTATTCGAGATCTGGCAGGTCTTTCTCCTGCCTGGCCTGTGGAAGGATGTAAGGAGCAGTGGGAGAACAGGTATCAGGAGAGGGGAACCTTGGGTGGAACTCGGAGACGTCTTAGCGGGCTTCATGTGGAACAGAGCACCTCTCTGGCAGGAAAGAAGGGAGCTGGATCCCTGGTGACTTACTTCCGTGGAAGTTCACCTGAATTCTCTGGGATGGAATTGGAAACTCCTGCCCCATACTGATTGTGTACATTTCTTCTTAAGACCCTCTCTATGATCCATCTGCCTTTGGAACCATGTCTGGCAGCATCAGTAGAGAGAAAGATTTAAACTAGAAAGATGGAGTTTGTATGGATTTCAGGGTTACACACAGGCTCCCTGGAGGCTCAGATAGTAAAGAATCTGCCTGCAATGGGGGAGACCTGGGTTTGATCCCTGGGTTGGGGAACATTCCCTGGAGGAGGGTATGGCTCCAATATTCTTGCCTGGAGAATCTCCATGGACAGAGGAGCCTGGTGGGCGAGAGTCCATGGGATCACAAAGAGCTGGGCACAGCTGAGCAACTAAGCACAGCACACGATCACACACACATCTGTGTGTATGTTCATTGTACCGCTTAAAACTGTGGGAGCTTTTGTAAGTGACTTAACTCCATGTCTCCAATTCTTTCCTTGTGACTGATATAGCACTGATCTCAAATGCCAATGTGGGTTTCAAATAAGATAACATGGAATAAGTTGGCGTAATGTTAGGTATAGGCACTCAGTCAATGTTACTTTTCTTATCTCTCACTGTGTGTGTGTGTGTTTGGAGAGAAGAGGAGGAAGATTTGATGAGTATGAATTGGAAACTGGTCCAGAAATAAAGGATCTATAAATAGTCAGACACAAAAACTCAAACACAAAACAGAAAAGAACAGCGGTGGAAGGAATGGAAAAAATGTTTAGAAAATGCTACCTAAATTACCTAAATGCTACCAAATATTAGCTAAACACCTCCTATTTATATGTTTAGGTTCTCTACCAGTTAACCAGTGTATAGGATTAAAGGATTTTTTTTTTTTGGCTCTTAGTTCCCACCCGACTCCCCTATATCTGGAAGCCTCAAGTCTTAACCACTGGACTACCAGGAAAGTCCCAGGGTATTCCTGTCCTCAAAAAATGTCAATACTTTTGAGAAGACAAAATTTATTCATTTGTAAAAGAGATAATTAAAATACAAAGGACCTGCTACTCTAGGAGTTAAGAGGCAAGATCAGTCTGTGTTTCTAGTCTCTGGAGACCAGACCCCAGTTCATTGGTGCTGTGGGTGGGAGGCAAGGGAAGACGAGAAAACCTTTAAATGATTTCAGTCTGATGACAAAGGCTTGGAAATGTCTTTACGTGGGGAGACCGTTGTTTTGTTAAAACTGCAGTGGTGCAAACGATCTAGGTATTCTTTGTGACAACAGAAGATCCCCAAACAAACCTAAATGGGGCCTGCTGGGCGGAGTGGGGAAGGCTAAAGACGTCCAGTGCATTCTCCTGGTTTCCTTGTTCAGTCTGAGAGATGATGTTACCCCTTGTTGAGTTACTTATCTAGATTCTCTCTAAGCTCCGTTTCTTTCTTTCCCCAGCAGATCCCTGGAGAGATGCCCTTTCAACCTTCCAACTCTGCTAAATGCCTTTTGGATCCCAGCAGTGCAGCCCGTTGGGTGGTTGGATTGACTTAGAGCAGACTATTACTGAGGGCTGATAGGGTTAGTGGAAAGAATTCTAGCCAAATCCTCCAGGTTAGAAGAGAAATGACAGCTCCTCCTCAAAGTATTCCTGTGACGAAGCACAGCAAGCACCCTGCAAAGGGTTAATGCTCCCCTTCCTTTGCCCCCCCACTCAACTTGCTGCCAGAGATCAGCTAATCTGATAATTATGGCAACAAACACAGTTTAGACAAACAAGACCTGACCCTGAGGGTTTGGAATGAAAACATTTACTCTCTCCCTCCCCAGAGAGGCTGTGCCTGGAGCATACACACAGAGAGACACTGGGAAAATACCCTTGTGCAGAGGGACAGGGTGAAAACATCTGTGTTCCTGAGCTGCTTAAGAAGATAAAGTTAATGGGGAGAAGGAAGGGGTGGGGGCGGTGTGGGGAGTGGGGAATGGTCCAGTTGGAGGGTGTGCATGTTTGGAGCAGATGGAAAATGTACCCAGAACTGGAGATGTAAGCCAATTGTAATTGATTTTACAACAGAGGCAGAATGTGAGGAGAGGCACAGAGGAATCTCAGTGATGGAGAATTCCAGTGAAAAACCTGGACTGTGGCTCAGGCAGCTCAGCTCAGCCGCTCAGGCATGTCCGACTCTTTGCGACCCCATGAACTGCAGCACGCCAGGCCTCTCTGTCCATCACCAACTCCCAGAGTTCACTCAGACTCGCGTATGAAATGACAGCTCCTCCTCAAAGTATTCCTGTGACGAAGCACAGCAAGCACCCTGCAAAGGGTTAATGCTCCCCTTCCTTTGCCCCCCCACTCAACTTGCTGCCAGAGATCAGCTAATCTGATAATTATGGCAACAAACACAGTTTAGACAAACAAGACCTGACCCTGAGGGTTTGGAATGAAAACATTTACTCTCTCCCTCCCCAGAGAGGCTGTGCCTGGAGCATACACACAGAGAGACACTGGGAAAATACCCTTGTGCAGAGGGACAGGGTGAAAACATCTGTGTTCCTGAGCTGCTTAAGAAGATAAAGTTAATGGGGAGAAGGAAGGGGTGGGGGCGGTGTGGGGAGTGGGGAATGGTCCAGTTGGAGGGTGTGCATGTTTGGAGCAGATGGAAAATGTACCCAGAACTGGAGATGTAAGCCAATTGTAATTGATTTTACAACAGAGGCAGAATGTGAGGAGAGGCACAGAGGAATCTCAGTGATGGAGAATTCCAGTGAAAAACCTGGACTGTGGCTCAGGCAGCTCAGTCAGCCGCTCAGGCATGTCCGACTCTTTGCGACCCCATGAACTGCAGCACGCCAGGCCTCTCTGTCCATCACCAACTCCCAGAGTTCACTCAGACTCGCGTACATCGAGTTGGTGATGCCATCCAGCCATCTCATCCTCTGTCATCCCTTTCTCCTCCTGCCCCCAATCCCTCCCAGCATCAGAGTCTTTTCCAATGAGTCACCTCTGTGCATGAGGTGGCCAAAGTACTGGAGTTTCAGCTTTAGCATCATTCCCTCCAAAGAAATCCCAGGGTTGATCTCCTTCAGAATGGACTGGTTGGATCTCCTTGCAGTCGAAGGGACTCTCAAGGGTCTTCTCCAACACCACAGTTCAAAAGCATCAATTCTTCGGTGCTCAGCTTTCATCACAGTCCAATTCTCACATCCATACACGACTACTGGAAAAACCATAGCCTTGACTAGATGGACCTTTGTTGGCAAAGTAATGTCTCTGCTTTTGAATATGCTATCTAGGTTGGTCATAACTTTCCTTCTAAGGAGTAAGCGTCTTTTAATTTCATGGCTGCAGTCACCATCTGCAGTGATTTTGGAGCCCCCCAAAACAAAGTCTGACACTATTTCTACTGTTTCCCCATCTATTTGCCATGAAGTGATGGGACCAGATGCCATGATCTTAATTTTCTGAATATTGAGCTTTAAGCCAACTTTTTCACTCTCCTCTTTCCCTTTCATTAAGAGGCTTTTTAGTTCCTTTTCGCTTTCTTGGATTGTGGCTGGAGGGGGAGAAACTTAAACTCCCAAAGTAGGACTTCTCCCTGAGAGCTGGAAGGGAAGATTATTCCAAATAGTCCACGATGCTAAGTGAATTTTTAATAATATCTACCTGCCAGGAGTGAGGCTCATAATGACTTGGTTGGTCATCTTTTTCTCATCCCCAGTTTTGCTTCTGAGCTGAGCACGCCCTTTCCCCCTCGCTGTCTGCCTCAAAACTTGTTGAACTGATAATACTTTCCTCCCTTTAGAAATCTAAAATGATGCTTCTAGAAGAAAACTTTCTGCTTAAACTGGAGATTCTGACCTTGCCTTGCTTTAACCTGGAATTCCAATAGTTTTTCCTTTCTCAACTACCCTCAAGTTTAGCCCCACGAACCCATGAGCCTAATGTCATCCTAGAGCCAGATGTCATTTCTTTTTTACACATGGCCGGTGGTGTATCAGCTAGTAAACACGCCTTGCCCCTTAGAGCTCTCCAAAGGATCTCTGGGTATCCTAACCCTTGGAGATTTGCAGATCATATATATAGATGACACCAAGCTAAAAGGAGCAACAACTGTGATTGATGATAGGATCAAGGTTTAAAAGGAATTCTGTAAGGTGAAAGATGGCCTAAAATCAATGAGAGATGATGTGCCAGGAATGTGAAGCACTGCGTTTAGGTCCATTAATCAGTTTACGAGTATAGGATGGAAAGACCTACAAAACAACAGTCTATGTAAAAAACAAAACACAACAAACAAAACACTTTTTGGTCAATGACTAGTTCAATATGAGATACCAGTGAACCTATCTGTTTAAAGAGTGAATACAATCATGGTAAGTGTTAATAAATTATCATAATCATATTAACATTTTACTGTATTCTAATCTAGGGAAGGGTAGAACTGAACAAACTTTTTTCTTCCTTTTTTTCCCTAAAGTATAACTGTTGGCTGACCAAGTAGAGTCTAAGAGCTTATGCAGATCAATTTTTCCTTTGTTTGTGTTTTAATTTAATTTCAGATTCAAGGGCCTAGTGGCAATCTACATAGGATCCACCTTGGAAATCATCATACCTTGTTCAGCTGGTTCCAATTGCCCCTGGGTGTTGAATCCCACTCGGGTCCACTTACCTGCTTTTCTACTGATCTGTTGGAGAGTCAGAGAGCCCTCTACTCCTCAAGGAAAGATGTGCCTATGTGTGTGCTCAGTCGTGTCTGACTCTGCGACCCCACGGACTGTGTCCCACCAGGCTCCTCTGTCCATGGGATTCACCAGGCAAGAAAACTGGGTGGGTTGCCATTTTTTCTCTAGGGGATCTTCCCAACCTAAGGAAAGACACTTCTTTCCAAATAGGCCAGTTTTCTCACCTCTCCTTACACACTCCACGGTTGTTTGTTCACTTGTTCATTGACAAACCCATTGACATCCACTATGTGCCAGGCACTGTACCAGGAACCAGGATTCACTAGGGTTAAGACCCAGTCCTTGCCTTCATCAGGCTTATGTTCTCAGGGGGGTGAGCAGATCCTAAATAAAAACTAAGAACATTTCAGATAATAAAAAGATATGAAAATTTGGGACTTCCCTGGCAGTTCCGTGGTTAAGACTCTGTGCTTCCACTGCAGGAGTTATGGGTGAGACCTCAGTTCCTTGCAATGTGGCAAAAAAAAAAAAAAAAAAAAAAGTGGTCTGAACATTTACATTATACTTGAAAATCCTTGCATCTTCTGCCTAGAATTCTCAGAATGTTATCTTCTGCTTCCTAATCCAGCTCAAGTTCCACCTTCCCCTAGAAGGCAGAGAGTTCTGCCAGCTCTCTCCTCCCTGATTTTCTGGTGTCCAGGGACTTGTAACACACAATTAACACTCAGTTGCTCTCTAATTATTTCCCTTACACTAATTTTGCCTCCCAATAGACTGTAGGAGCCAGTAAACTTTGAAGTTAAAGGATATGCCTTCAATTTAAACATATTCGGTCAGTCTTTAATAATACACTGTTAAAAAGGAAATGAGAAGCACAAACATAACCTGAGGTTTTAAAGCTGATTCCCAGATAACGAGAGAACTTCTTCCAGTGTCTCCAAAATCCTCTAGAATAAGAGAGTAAAGTCAAGATGGTAGTTTGTTTATTTGCTGAACTTAACTCCTCCAAAGAGCCCAAGACTCTATAAGGAAGGGAGATCTTTAAAGCAACAAACATACCTTGAACAGAGTATTAGTAAGATTAGAGAGAACAGCAGGAGAGAAACAGCCAGCAAGCTCAAAAAGGGAAAAAGGGCACAAATTCAGAAAAATGCTCAGTCCAAAATGAAGCCCAGATAACATCTTTTGGCCACTTCACACTCTCTAAAAGAAAAACGGCCCCAAAACAAAACAGAAATAGTACAAATGACCATCAATAGAGGACTGATTAAAGCAATAATGGCACCTTCAGAAGGTGTACAGGTATGTGGAAAGAATAAAGTAGGTAAAGCTATATACATGGATGTGAAGAGATGCCACTGTGTAGTTTAAGAAGCAATTCTCAGAATGATACAGATAATATGATTCTTTTCATTAAAAAATTTGTACATGTGGAGAATATGCATTTAAGGATATAGACACTAAATTGTTAACAATGGTATTTCTGCAAATGGGTTATAGACCATGGGTTTGGGGAGACAGGAGAGGATTTTAATAATTTATAACTTTTACAATTTTAATACCTTTATAACTTCTGAACTGTTGTATATTCTGCACTTGATTATGAACACCCAGAGTGATTCCTGGATTTGTATATGCCCCTTGTGCCACATGGAAGGACTTCCGAAGAGAATTCCTGAGCACCTGCCAATGAACTGTGCCTGGTTATGCTGTAGGGGCTTTCTTAGGTAGAACCAGAGTGTGTCCCACCAGAGATGTGGCAGGGCACACAGGAGAGCCATGAGGAGGTGACAAGAAGCATGTTTTGTGTTTGCTTCCTTAATGCAACTCAACGATGCACTGAACAAATTCCTTGACAAATTTCGTTGTTGTTGTTATATAAAAGGACTCTGGGAAAAACATGTATAAACGGAGTTTTTGCATCACCAAGCAGTAAGGGAAAACAATATTTAAGAGATGTTGAGGTCAAGAATGTGGCTTTGGAGGGACTTCCTTGGTGGTCCAGTTATTAAAACTCCACTGCAGGGGCCTCAAGTTCGATCCCTGGTTGAGGAGTAAAGATCCTGCATGCTGCATGGTGTAGCCAAACAGAAGAAATTAAAAAAAAATTTTTTTTAAGAGTATGGCTTTGGAATGATGCAGACATTTTGAATTCTAAGTTTGCTGCTTACTAGCTTTGTGATCTTGGACAAATTAAATCACCTTCATTGTTTTCCTTCTCCTTCTTCTGAATCTTTTTGCTGGGTCTCCTCCTTTTTTCCCAGCCCTGAAATGCTAGTGTTCCCAAGGCTGCTGTCCGAGGCCCTCTTCTCCCTTCCTTGGGTGATATTATCTTCTGATGGCTTCAGTTACTACTGTATGCCTGTTAACATAAAAGGTAATGGATAAGACCAAATCTCTCCTCAGCTTCATGCTCTGCCTAATACCTACTAATGGATCTCCCTTTCCCTCATGCTAAAACCCTTTAAAATGCATAATATAGTCAGTCTTTCAATATCTTGGGCCAGGTTACTTTCCCAATCTCATCACTGATACATTCCCTCTTCTCTCTCTGCTCCATTCAACCCAAACTATTTTTCATTTCTTCCACTAACCGTGTAATGTGCTCCTTGAACTTTGGAGTTTTACAGCTATTTGGTCCTCCTGCTGTAGCCTACTGGTCTAGCACCTCCCCTGGTGGTTTCCCAGTACTGCACTCTTCACACTGCATTGAATGACCTGTTTACACATCTGGTTCGCCCATCAGATCATGAGCCCCAGAAAGCTGGGACCATTTTTGTCTTGTTTGTCACTGTATACTTAGAACGTTATGCCACCAAAACTGACACCTGATAGTCAAATTATCAGTTCAGTTCAGTTGCTCAGCTGTGTCTGACTCTTTGCGACCCCATGAATCACAGCACGCCAGGCCTCCCTCTCCATCACCAACTCCCAGAGTTCACTCAAACTCACGTCCATTGAGTTGGTGATGCCATCCAGCCATCTCATCCTCTGTCATCCCTTCTCCTCCTGCCCCCAATCCCTCCCAGCATCAGAGTCTTTTCCAATGAGTCAACTCTGTGCATAATGTGGCCAAATTATGGGAATTTCAGCTTCAACATCAGTCCTTCCAATGAACACCCAGGACTGATCTCCTTTAGGATGGACTGGTTGAATCTCCTTGCAGTCCAAGGGACTTTCAAGAGTCTTCTCCAACACCACAGTTCAAAAGCATCAATTCTTCGGTCTCAGCCTTCTTCACAGTCCAACTCTCACATCCATACATGACCACTGGAAGAACCATAGCCTTGACTAGATGGACCTTTGTTGGCAAAGTAATGTCTCTGCTTTTGAATATGCTATCTAGGTTGGTCATAACTTTCCTTCCAAGGAGTAAGCATCTTTTAATTTCATGGGTGCAATCACCATCTGCAGTGATTTTGGAGCCCCCCAAAATAAAGTCTGACACTGTTTCCACTGCTTCCCCATCTATTTGCCATGAAGTGATGGGACCAGATGCCATAATCTTCATTTTCTGAATGTTGAGCTTTAAGCCAGCTTTTTCACTCTCCACTTTCACTTTCCTCAAGAGTCTTTTTAGTTCCTCTTCACTTTCTGCCGTAAGGGTGGTGTCATCTGCATATCTGAGGTTATTGATATTTCTTCTGGCAATCTTGATTCCAGCTTGTATTTCTTCCAGTCCAGCATTTCTCATGATGTACTCTGCATATAAGTTAAATAAGCAGGGTGACAATTTACAGCCTTGATGTACTCCTTTTCCTATTTGGAACCAGTCTGTTGTTCCATGTCCAGTTCTAACTGTTGCTTCCTGACTTGCATATGTGTTTCTCAAGAGAAACCTCTAATTATAGATATTTGTTAAATAAAGGCCTATTGTTATTAAGATGAGCAAGGTAATATAATGAATAAGAATTGTGAACAAGGTGATATAATGGGTAAGAATTGGGGTCTGGGTTCAAATTTTAATTCTACTGCCTAACAGCTGTGCAACTTTTGGTGAGTGATTAACTCATCTGTGCCTGTTTCCTGTTACCTTCTGTGACTCCATCTAAAATGCTTAGAGAAAATGAAGGACTAAATGAAATAATTGTTTTCATTAACAAGCAAGTGCTTAGTAAATATCAGATAATTTAACACTTAGAAAATGCTTTGAACAGTTTTTGTAACATAGTAATAACATAATAAATATTATTTTTATTATTATTATAATTTTTGTAATGATAAAAATAATCTCTAGTTTTAAAACTTAAACTTTTGTGTATAGATTTCACTTAAACCACAGAATATTTGTATTTAGTAAGTTAGGTAGTCTGATATCTTTTCCCCTCTAGGAAGGTATTTGAATGCTCGAGTGGAAAGTTATTAGGAACTGTAAGACAGCAAGGAGGAGATTCAACTGTGTTTAGTGTTAATAGTGTAGATTTTGGTTTTTCAGTACAGTGGTTGGACTTTAATGTTTCTGTGATTGTTGCTTTTGTTCTGATGTGTGTTCTCAAGCTTTGGTGTGCACTGGCATCACACAGTAGCTTGTTAAATTATCCATCAACTATCTCCATTGCTGGTTCTGGGACAGGGCCTGGGTCCATAGACTTTTACAAAGAGCCCCTGGTTGTTCTGATGCAAAATGAGGTTTAAGACCCTGTGAGCTAATAAAAAGCAATTGGTTAAAAAACAACTACTATTTCTGGGTGGCAGCTTCAGGCTCAGCAGGACTTTGTTGAAGATGCCTCTGCTGCTGGGCTCAATCATTTCCTCCAGGAGACTCCTAAAGATGGCTGGCTTCACCTCTAACAGGAACAGCTGCCAAGGAACTGCCCTAGGCTTGTTAGGGAAGGGGAAGAGGAGGTCCCCCAGGGCGTGTGCTGGAAGCACCATTGGAAGCCCTTGTGGAAGTGTCATCCTATAGCAGCAGGTAACAGCAGTGCTTCTCAAAGCCAGACCCCAGGATCACCTGCATCCAGAATCACCTAGAGAGTTTGTTAAAATGCAAGTCCTTTGGTCCTACGCCATACCTACTGAATCCGGATCTGCAATTTAAACAAGCTTCATAGATTTGTCTGAGATATGTTGTTCAGTCACTCAGTCATGTCCGACCCATTGAGACCTCATGGACTGCAGCATGCCAGGTTTCCCTGTCCTTCCCTAACTCCCGGAGCTTGCTCAAACTCACATCCATTGAGTCAGTGAGGCTATCCAACCATCGCATCCTCTGTCGTCCCCTTCTCCGCCTGCCTTCAATCTTTCCCAGCATCAGGGTCTTTTCGAATGAGTGGCTCTTTGCATCAGGTGGCCAAAGTAGGGTCAGAGAACTTGAGTTGATCCCAGTGCATGCCAGCCTCTGCCATCTGAAATGGAAAGGCGTTTTTGTTTTGTTTTGTTTCGTCACACTGTCCTTCCCAGCAGGCTGCACAGAACCTAAACTGACTTCTCGGATTGTATTTTAAATTTTTATTTACTTATTTATTTTTTGGCTGTGCCGAGTCTTCATTAGTGTGCGAGGGCTTTCTCTAGTTGCAACGAGCGAGGGCTACCCTTTGTTGTGGTACACAGGCTTCTCATTGCAGTGGCGTCTCTTGCGGTGGAACAGCGCTCTAAGGCCAGGCTTCAGTAGCTGCAACACATGGACTTCAGCAGTTGCAACATGTAGGCTCAGCAGCTGTGGCGCATGGGCTTGTTTCTCTGTAGTGTGTGGGATCTTCTTGCATCAGGGATCAAACTTGTGTCCCCCACACTAAGGCAGATTCTTATTCACTCTGCCACCAGGGAAGCCCCTGACTGCTCAGATCTTACATGATCACCAGCCCTCAAAGACCAGGTGGAAGGTGTAACTTCAAAAAGACTTTTGTAAATCAAAGCATAACTTTCTTTGAATGTTTAGATGTTATGCCCTTTTCTGAGGGCAACTCAAGTGGGCATTTGGTTTTCAGGGAGTGTCCGGTTAAAAGGATTTTCTGTAGAGAAATCTCAATTGTGGGCCATGTCTGGATTCCTCCTGTGGGTCCTGTGAGGGCGGCAGGGCCATCCTGGTGCACTTGGCTCCGCTGAGTGAAGCGTTTTGTAGGTGACATCTATTCTCCTTATCTGTCAAAGAGAGAAGAGCCGGGACTGGGTTGCCGCGGGGGATGTTACCGCCTTGGTTTTCCCATCAAACTCTGTCAGGCTTTGTAACTTGAAGGAATGAAAGGGGGGAGTAGGAGAGGGACAGTTTCTAACAAGCTGTCAGCAGGGCCCCACCAGCTTGCCTCTGCCCTGACTTTGTTCCAATGCTATTAGGGTAAAAATCTTTGAGTTTTCTCAGAGAAAGAGAAATGGCCTGGGGCTGAGAGGCACAGATTCATAAGTAATTTCCCTCATTATACACTTCCAGTGCTTAATCACCATTTCAAAGAGGAAGAGCCATCACAGCAGATTTTGGAACCTTTGCCCGAGACAGGATACACTGCCCTCGTACTGTAGCTTCATCAGTGTGCCCTTCTCAGCTGCCTAAACTGGGGGAGGCCTGGCTCTCAGCAAGGCTGAGATATAGGAAGTCTTCTCTCCCTTAGTGATTTTTAGGGCTGAGACAAGGCCTAAAAATGCTTGTCCCACTTCTACAAAGGGCTCGTGCAGAGATCGCTCCAGAAGTGGGATCTGCTTGCACGGGTGAGTTTTCCAAGGGACAAGAAAGGTGGTCTGAGTCAATGCCAAGTGTAACATTGGATGGGAAGCTATCTGGAAAAGTCAGAGCAACCCAATTTCAGTAATCCCAGAGTTGAAAAGCAACAGGTTTAACAGCAAAAACCTCAGTACACGGGCTGTTTTTGTTTGGTGTAGGAATAATAGATTTATTTTTGTCAGTCACTCTACTATTTATTATAAAATTACACACTCAAGATTATAATGTTAAAAAATCATAATTATCTTAAGTAATCTGTAATCCAGGATTACAGATGGTATGACAACCAATAGCCCTGGAATGCACTTGGAATATTTACACAAGTAGTGCATGGATACATTCTTGTAAAATATTTAGAAGTTTACACAGCAAAAAGTCCCTTTCCCTCCCATTCCTCTTCCCAGAGGTAACCGCTGTCAACAGACTGGTAAGTATCCTTCAGTCATCTTTCTAAACATTTATATACACATGTATGTATATATGCACACTCATCTTTTCACATAAATGAGATCATATATCACATTGTTATGTAACTGAAAAAACCCAAATAGTGTATATATCTTGGGGATATTTTCATGGCAGTACATATGAGTCTTCCTCATTCATTTTCACATCAGCACAGTACTGTATTATAGGGATAAGCCCTTCTTAGGGACTCATCACTAACTGGTGGGCATCAACATTTTTTCCAGTGTGTTTGCTATTTTAAACTTTTAAAAACAATGTATGCCCAAGCTGCACCCAGACGCACTGATTCAGAATCTTTGAGAGTAGGGTGTACATTTTAGATTTTTTTTGGAAAAAAACTAAACAAAACCTGGAAAATTCTAATGTGAAGCAAGGATTAAGAATCATGATCTATACATCAAACAAGATAGAACTCTAGAGCATTTTAAGGTAGTACAATTACTATGGAAGCAATCAGAAACTATCAAATAGTCACTGATTAAATTTGAATCATTTACTTTGAAAACAGCTTGAATGAATCAAGTTATCCAGGTGAAAATAAATTTGATGTTTAATAGCTACATAACATTTTTAATCTTTGGAAATGCTTTTCTTTTTTATCTCAGCATCTTGGATTTGAAGCTGTGAGCAAGGTAGGCCAGAAATAAAACAGTCCAGGAAGCTGATGGGGGTAAAAATGATGCTTCTCAATTTTAATGTGCTTAGTAAGAGTCTGGGAATCTTCTAAAAATTTATATTCTGACTTAGTTGGTCAGGGGTGGGGCCTGAGATTTTGTGTTTCCAACAAGCACGTGGGTGACACTGATGCTGCTGACATGAGGACTATACTCATTATAAGTAAGCACCTGGGTAAAAGGTAGTAAGCTACACACAGTGGAGAACCCAATTTAACAGAAGAAACTGAGTGTCAGTCATCAAAATGATGGACACTTGGCATGACAAAGAAAGGGATGAAAGGAGAAGGGAATACACGGTAGAAAGGATGAAGGGCAAAGAAGCTCTTCCTCTGCATTAGCTAAACAAAGATACCTTCCGTCTTGGAATCCCATGCCCTAGACAGGGGCACATCCTGAATATGGTACTAAAAGCATTCCAAGACTATTGGCTGTCATACCAGCTGTAATCCTGGAGCTTGCCCAGTACTATTTCTTGTCTCTGTAACTTTCTCTTCTGGGGAATCCTGATGGTAGCCCATGGGTCCTGAAGTGCTCATCCTCAGCCTTTCACCTCGTTTGCAACCCACTCCTTCCCCTGGGAACCAGAGGCCCTAACTCTGAACTTGACTTGCCTCTACCCATCATTTACTCTCTTGGTCAGTGGTCTTCCAGAGGAGACTTTGGGGACTTCCAGAGGACCCAGCCCTGGCTCTCATACCCATCAGACATGAAGTAGACACCATAAGTCTCTTGGCAATACCCACTCACTATCTAGGATAGTTCCGTCCTCTTTGGGCAGTGCCTGTCATCAGTTTTCCTCTCACCCTTTAGAGATTCTTGTTCTGTGTAGAATAAAAACAATAAGCATGTAAGTACCTGTTTCTGATCCTTCCTTTTTCTTAATGTTTGTTTTTTCTCTAAATTAATAAAGATCTATGTGATTCACAATACACTTTTTTATTTGCTTCACACTTCTTAACTGAGTTACAAAGATAATATACTTATATCTTAGTAATAGAAATTAGATTTTTAAAATACTATATTTGTGTTTTTATCATTGGAAGCTAGGAGCACTAATACAATGATAAAGGTATTATTTTAATGGGCCACTTTCTCTTGAAAATATGGGCCGCCAAAACAGATTCCAGAAATTCAAGATTAATGTGTACAAGCTGTAGGGTCTGAGAGGTGCTACTGGGGTGGGAATTAGAAGGGGAATGCCATCTATACTGGAGGGAACATTCTGAGGCGGAAAGAACTGGCCTCAACTAGATGAATTCCTTATTATATGCTTTCAGTTCCTTCATGAAAAGACAAACAGCACTCACTATGGCTGTAATTTTAGTAATTTTATTTGTACATTGCTTTTATTGTCTGTCTTCTCCATTAGATTAGCGAATTCATGAGGACAGGGACTTTATCTTTTTTTTCACCATGTAATCTCTTTTTGGCCCCACTAAATGGCTTGTGGGATCTTATTGTTTCCTGACCAGGATTGAACCCAGGCCATGGCAGTGAAAGGACCAGGTCCTAACTACTGGGCTGCCAGGGAATTCCCTCACCATGTTGTCTTTAGAACTAGTGAAATGCCTGGCACATAGTATTAACACAAAGTCAGTAAGTTATTGATACAATGAATAAGTGAATGGAAAAAATAATGGAGAAAAGAAACAGTGGTATTATGAGATGAAGTTAAACTGGGTTAAAACTAAAATTAAAACTAAAAAAAGGCTCTCAAGTCTACAAAGCTGATAAATGTATTATTACCTGCCATATTAATAAACAAAGGACTACACTGTCATCAGTGACTGGGGCCACAGCCTAGGTGAACTGGTGAACCCTGAGGAAACTCAGGAAGGAAAAGAATACCAGCCATCTACCTGCCATTAGACTGCAGCTACTTTCTGTGGTGAGCTCTGAGAAAACTCAGGATGTGAAAATACAGTATTTTGGCCCCAGATAGCTGAGTACATATCAAAGGAATGATTTCAATGAGCCCAGACTCTTGCATCTTCCAATATAGAAAAACACTAGGTTCCTTAACTTGCAATTTCTATTAGTAATTTTCTTTAATCAACAGTAATCTTTTGTTCCTACTACCTGCCCTTTGTTGTGAAACTCTTATCTATCCTAGCTCCCTGCTTACCTTCTTGGAGCAGTTCTCTCAGGGTTACTAGAGTTGCTACCTCCCTGGCTTGAAGTCCTAAACATTCCCACTGAATGAAATGTAACACTTGACTTTTAGGTTGTGAATGTTTTTTAGCTGACAAAATTTAGCTTCGGAAGAAAGATTCCTGATTGGAAAAGTTGGAGACCCATTCCTTCAGTCATGTGGAAGATTGAAACATAGCGTACCCCTTTCAAATAATTTTGACATTGTTATGCCATTCTTTGTAAGTCCTATGTCTCTTCCATTTCTAGAGCACAATATTTCTCTGTTCAGAATTTAGAACTCTTGTATGGAAATTAATATGATGTCAGAAAGCAAATACAGGGATTTCATTACAGAATAAGGACTTCCTGTGGTCCTTTTAAACACAATTAATGAACAGTAATATATTTAAAATGTTTTTTTAAAAATACAATTTGACTTAAGGGAAATATCAGATTAATATTTGGTATGCATTAACATAAAATATTCTTTGCTCCCTGGAATAAAAGCACAATATGATATCTAAAATCAGAGCATCTCATTCACCCTTTCATTCAAGAAAATTTTTTGACACCGGAGGCCACATGGCAGAGTGGAGCAGGGACCCTGAAGATAGACTACCTACATTCCTATCCCCACCATTGTATCAGTTCAGTTCAGTTCAGTCACTCAGTTGTGTCTGACTCCCTGCAACCCCATGGATTGCAGCACACCAGGTGTCCATCACCAACTCCTGGAATTTACTCAAACTCATGTCCATTGAGTCAGTGACCCCATCCAACCATCTCATCTCTGTCGTCCCCTTCTCCTCTTGGCTTCAATCTTTCCCTGCATCAGAGTCTTTTCCAATGAGTTAGTTCTTTGCATCACGTGGCCAAAATACTGGAGTTTCATCTTCAGAATCAGTCCTTCCAATGAATATTCAGGATTGATTTCCTTTAGGATGAGCTGGTTGGATCTCTTTACAGTTCTATGGACTCTCAAGAGTCTTCTCCAAAACCACAGTTCAAAAGTATCAGTTCTTTGGTGCTCAGCTTTCTTTATAGTCCAACTCTCACATCCATACATGACTACTGGAAAAACCATAGCCTTGACTAGATGGACCTTTGTTGGCAAAGTAGTATCTCTGCTTTTTAATATGCTGTCTAGGTTGGTCATTACTTTCCTTCCAAGGAGAAAGTGTCTTTTAATTTCATGGCTGCAGTCACCATCTGCAGTGGTTTTGGAGCCCACAAAAATAAAGTCTCTCACTGATTTCACTGTTTGCCCATCTATTTCCCGTGAAGTGATGGGACCAGATGCTATGATCTTAGTTTTCTGAATGTTGAGTTTTAAGCCAACTTTTTCACTGTCTTCTTTCCCTTTCATCAAGAGGCTCTTTAGTTCTTCTTCA
This sequence comes from Aepyceros melampus, assembly GCA_006408695.1. Taxonomy (NCBI): domain Eukaryota; kingdom Metazoa; phylum Chordata; class Mammalia; order Artiodactyla; family Bovidae; genus Aepyceros; species Aepyceros melampus. The sequence continues at coordinate 794,148 of SJXQ01004574.1, forward strand.
CTTTCTGCCATAAGTGTGGTGTCACCCGCATATCTGAGGTGATTGATATTTCTCCTTGCAATCTTAATTCCAGCTTGTCTTCTTCCAGCCCAGCATTTCTCATGATGTACTCTGCATAGAAGTTAAATAAGCAGGGTGACAAAATACAGCCTTGACATACTCCTTTCCCAATTTGAAATCAGTCCATTGTTCCATGTCCAGTTCTAACTGTTGCTTTCTTGACTTGCATACAGATTTCTCAAGAGGTAGGTCAGGTGGTCTGGTATTTCCTTCTCTTTCAGAATTTTCCACAGTTTGTTGCAATCCACACAGTCAAAGGCTTTGGCATAGTCAATAAAGAAGTAGATGTTTTTCTGGAACTCTCTTGCTTTTTCTATGATCCAACAGATGTTGGCAATTTGATCTCTGGTTCCTCTGCCTTTTCTAAATCTAGCTTGAACAGCTGGAAGTTCATGGTTCACATACTGTTGAAGCCTGGCTTGGAGAATTTTGAGCATCACTTTACTAGCGTGTGAGATGAGTGCAATTATGTGGTGGTTTGAACATTTTTTGGCATTGCCTTTCTTTGGGACTGGAATGAAAATTGACCTTTTCCAGTCCTGTGGCCACTGCTGAGTTTTCCAAATTTGCTGGCATATTGAGTGCAGCACTTTCACAGCATCATCTTTCAGGATTTGAAATAGCTCAACTGGAATTCCACTACCTCCACTAGCTTTGTTCATAGTGACACTTCCTAAGGCCCACTTGACTTTGCCTTCCAGGATGTCTGGCTCTAGATTAGTGATCACACCATCGTGATTATCTGGGTCATGAAGATCTTTTTTGTACAGTTCTTCTGTGTATTCTTGCCACCTCTTCTTAATATCTTCTGCTTCTGTTAGGTCCATACCATTTCTGTCCTTTATTGAGCCCATCTTTGCATGAAATATTCCCTTGGTATCTCTAATTTGACTGAAGAGAGTTCAAGTCTTTCCCATTCTATTGTTTCCCTCTGTCTCTTTGCATTGATCACTGAGGAAGGCTTTCTTACCTCATCGTTGTATGGATGTGCCTTTTTTGGCAAATTCGTTCATCTGTTAAATGGAACAATAAGACCACCTCTTCAATTGTTTTTGTAATTTAAATGAACTAGTTTTTATTGAGCTCTTAGGACAGTACCTGGAGTACAATAAGCAACATGTGCATGTGTGTTCAGCCGCTCAGCATTGTCTGACTCTGCAGCCTCATGGACTGTCACCAGCTCCTCTGTCCATGGGATTCTCCAGGCAAAAATACTGGAGTAGGTTGCCGTTTCCTTTCCCAGAGAAATTTTCCTGATGCAGGGATCAAACCTGCATCTCCTGCATTGCAGGTGGATTCTTTACCCACTGAGCAACCTGGGATGCCTGTAAGCACTATGCACGTGATTTTAAATAAACAAACTCCTGTAGTGTGCCAAGCAGGTATCAAGCACCAACAGGCTCCTGGGAAAGTTGTGAATTAGTATCTACTGAACACTTGCGATATATCAGGCACCAATCTGTAGCAGTTTTGAGTCAGTTTTTATGACAATTCTGATGGCGACACCATCCTTCCCCATTCCTTCAGCCAGTACTTACTGAGTGTCCACTAGATGTCAGAGGCTGTTTTCGGTTCTGAGGCACAGCATCTTGGGATTTATGTTTTTAAAAATTATTATTCTACTAACAAATGATTTTCAGTAGTGCCCTCAACTTCCAGATCAGCTCTAAATTGTAGTGTATCTCACTAATCTCTATTAAAACATTCTTATAAAGTCTGAAGTTTTAAATTACTACATTCCTAGAGCTTTGTAGAACTATTTTTTTTGCGTGTCTGTTCTACTCAATTATCATTGTTAGAGACTGTCTTAATTTTGTATTCTTGTGAAATCACTTTCAAATCTTTTTCAACAAAAACTTGATTTTTTAGGTTATAAAATATTTGTTGGAAAGTATGTCATTTTTCCATTGAAGCAATGCTGTAAGCATAGTTGTATATCTCTATGCCTATCTATCTTTGTAAACTGATGTAGAAGTCTTTAGGATAGATTCCTAAGAGGAGAAATTGCTTGGTGAAATGGTATATGCATTTTAATTTTGAGTGATATTGTCAAAATGCATTCAAGAAGTGGTTTTTATCTATTGACACTCTCACCAATAGTGCACAAAAGTGCCTACCCCCCTATACTCTCAACAACATGATTTGACAACATTTATAAATATTTTTGTCAGTCCCATAGGCCATAATGGATAAATTGGTGTGGTTTCAGTTTTATAATGAGAGTGACTTTTGGTCTATTTATTGGCTATTTGTATTGATTCCTGATTGATTTCTCTATATCCTCAATTCATTTTTATATTGATACAATGAAGCTCTGAGTATCTAACAGATGTGACTGATAAGCAAGCTGCAAGTATTTTTTTAAAGTCATCACATTTTAATTTATGGTATCTATCATTAATTTTTTCTTTAGGGCTTCTGAGATTATGTCATGATTGGGAGAGTCTATTCCACCCCAGTACTGTTTCAAAAATCTCCACTATCTTCACTATTTTGTTTGTAGTTTAAAATATTTAAATCTCAAAAAATTGCTGCTGTGAAAGGAATAATGATTAACAATAGTACTTAGTTTTCAGTCATTAGCAGAAGTCACATATTTGGAAATCAAATAATAATAAAGTGAGTTTTTTTTAACGTGGTGAGTTTCCTTCATATAAATGTTTAATTATGTGCTAGACATAAATGACTTGTGAAAGCATTTTATAGAGGCGCCTCTTGTTTCTTGCATATATTCCCATGTTTATAGAAAATGACTGAGAAAATGGTTGGGGAGAGACCAGGGAAGAACTTCTGTGAGGGGAATGAGAGTTTAAAACAGAGTAGAAGTCTTTTGATTACCTTGTTCTTCACATCCCTATCCACAGAGTGAAAATCCTATATTTTTTTTCCTGTTTTTGCCCAATTAACAAAGACGTTTTGCTTTGGAAAGCAGGTGATGTGGAAGATGGTTATTAAGAATTAATTCTGGGTGAAAAAGTTATAGAGATCTGTTGCACACAATGTGCATGTAGGTAAATCGACTGTATTAAACATTTTAAAATGGTTAAGATGATCAGTTGTATGTTATTTTTTTTTACCATAATTAAGAGTTAATTCTGCATTATAGTGTATGTTTTTAATCAATCAACTAGTATTTGAGTACCTATTATGTATCAGATATCTTGTTGTGGTGGAGGATACCAGGAAATATAATTGGTGATTTCAGTCCTCAAGGAACTAACAAGCAATCAAGTTGGAGAAAATAGTTGAGTATGCATGAAAATGTACAGTCTCAGGCAGTGTAATGATACCAAATGAGAAGAGAGACACAAAGTCTTATAGGAGTTTTTAAAAAGCAGAAATCTGACTACAGTGATAGAAATGTTAGGTACTTAAACGGCTTTCAACTCACTTTAACATATATTATTGAAGTTGACCCTTTTACAAGATCTAGGAGGCATTATCTCCATTTAACAGATGAGGAAACAAAGGCTCAGAGGTTGTAATTTTTCCGAGTTCACACGGCAGAGCTAGGAACTAGAGCCAGTGTTTTCCAGTTCTTATTCCTAGTAGGCTTTTTTTTTAAGCTGGCACTGAAGATTTATTGCCTGAAAGTTTTGAGGGTTAGAGCAGAATACAAATGTGCTAGGGACACTGGTTATGTATTTGTTAGAGTTAGGATTATTCTCTCCTCACTGTCATCATGCCAAAGAATATAAAGTAATTTTTATTTATTTATTGGTTATGCTGTACAGCATACGGTGTCTTAATTCTGCTACCAGGGATCAAACTTGGGTCCTCTGCATTGGAAGATTCCACCAGACCACCAGGGGAGTCCCTCAAGTAACTTTTAATATAAAGTAAGGAATCTTTTTTTTCTTACTATTTACTGCATAGAGAAACTCAAATCAAACTGCAATTGAATGAGGACTAACGTGCAAGTCTGCAGTTTCATCGCTGTATATACACAGCTGTTTGGCCAACTGCAGTCCATGACAGACATTCCTTACCCATCACGTCTGACATCATTCTTTAAAGTCATAATACATGTGGTACAGTTAAAATCATTCTGATCTGACCCAGGTGTGACAGAAAGGAAAACTAACACAGGTAGCAGAATAAAGTCATAATTCGAATTTAAAAGCAGTTCTCAGGGCTAAGACCACATGAGTTACACACATTTTCTTAAACCACATCCTGCTGGTTCAGTGAACTGACTTCTACCCAGAAAGTGCAGAGCCTTAGGTCTTTTCATACAATAACCCTATCTGATTGCCCAGGGTCAAGCTACTGTTATCTTTGCCAGACACAGCCCATATCCTGAACAGAACCCATATCCTAAAACCTGTGTTTTTCACCAGTTACTTCAGGGCAATACAGGCTCTGACATTCTTTCTACATAATCACCTAAACAAGAGAAATACTCCAATTTTTTGATTTTTAAGTATTAGGTAAAAGTAGTTCTGTGGTAAAGAATCTGCCTGCTAATGCAGGAGGCGCAGAGGCCGCAGGTTCGATCCTTGGGTCCGGAGGATTCCCTGGAGGAGGAAATGGCAACTCACTCCAGTATTCTTGCCTGGAGAATCTCATGGGCTGAGGAGCCTGGCGGGCTATATAGTCCATGGGGTTGCAAACAGGCAAACACGACTGAGTGACTGAGCACGGCTACAAACACACACACAGTGGTCAAGAGCTTTGCTTTTCATTTTCTTTCTCACGGGCGCTCAACATTTTGCAAAAGAAGGGCCGTGCTGCCCTCTACTGCAGGATGTTGAAATGTTCACAATATACTTTGATATCCACCAGCCACCCCCACCACAACCCAGCTATGTGGGATAGAGGAAGACAGTCTATTACAATGTTTTACACGATCTCTTTAGGAGGTGTTTAAAAGAAATGTGAACAACAACAAACAAACAAAAAGAAATGTGTTCTTGGGAAATACACTGAATTTGTTTCCATCATTATTTCTTTATTTACCTTCATTTTGTACCAAAGCGTAGGACTTTAGGACATGATCTAACAACAAAAAAAGGATATTACAACTTGGGCGGGGGGAAGCTTAAGACATTGCTCCAGAGGTAGAGGCTGTGTTTTGGTGTATTTAGGGAGAAACAAAGCAAAGGGAGGAAATTTAATTCTGACTTTAGGTCTGCGATCTTTTGGTCTCCTTTCATTTGGAGTGTTGTCATTAGCTTTCTGCTAAGGTGATCTTACTAAGTGTCCAGTACAATTCTAAGCATTTTAGAGTCAAATGTTTAATAACATTAAATCATTTAATCCTCACAGCAATCCCATGTGGTAGAATTATTATTACTCTGTGTTACAGGTAGGGGAACTGAGGTATAGAGGGGAAATCTAGTCCCAGAGGCCATGCTTTTAACCATTATACTACACTGCTCCTTTAAATAAAGTACAAAAATTATATAACACAACAATTTTTAAATGGTGCTCAAGAACTTAGTTACATTAACAAGTAGATAAAGCCCAGCTGTACTTTTCAGTCTTGTTGATATCTCTGTTATACAAAGGCCTCAGTGGTTTTTAAAAAGTTCTGCCCATATAGGTGCTTAGTTTAGGAAGTAATGTTAGACCTTGTCCACCCCAGGCCTCACTAGACACACCCTTCTATGAAACAGGAAAAAGCAAGAGACCTTCACTTGGTCTAATCCTTGTGTGCAGGTGGGAAGAGAAGTCATACGGAGGGAGGGAGGGACTGCTCTGGTGGTCCAGTAGCTAGAACTCCAAGCTTCCAGTGCAGGGTCCTCGGTCTGATCCCTGGTCAGGGAACTAGATCCTATGTGCTGCGATGCAGAGTTCGAATGCCACTGAAGATCCTGTGTGCTGCAGCTACAACCTGGCGCAGCCAAATAAATACTTTAAAAAGTATATGAGAGAGAGGAAAGAAGTGAGAGGAGAGATGCAAGGAGATGGTTCCACCAAGACACACCCAGGAAACAAACGAGTTAAATTGAAGAGAGTGGTTGATAAGCGATCACTTTCCTTAGCAAGAGTAATCCCAATACAGTAGGAGGACAGCATCAGCCTAGGGCCTCTACACTTATCTTCTCGGCCACAATTTAGCCACATGGTGACTACAGAACAGATCTCCTCTTACAGCTTTGATTTTTATTGTTTAGCACACAACTCAGATTCTAAATATCGTACCCTTATGACAGCATACACTCAAACACAATAATTCCAGTGCTTTTGTGCTTGAGTGCAAAGTGTGATAAACTCCTCTGTCCCTTGACTTGTTGCTAAGTGTAGATCTGGGTATCAGGAGCAAGATTAACTGCAATAAGCAGGTGCAGATTTACTTAGAGGTCCATGCAGTGCCCACTGCTGCCCTGGCCTGCCTCTTACACTATAGGGCAGTGCTGTCTAGCCCTGAAGGCTTCTGATTTCCAAGTGAATATATTGTTAAAGGGATTCATTCCTGATCAAGTTGTTGCTGTATGGTTCCCACCTCTTCCCTTTCAATTCTTTTGAAGAAAAAAGAAAAAAGGCAGAAGGGAGATGGTAGGTACAGATGGTTCCTTGAGCAGATAATCCTAATGAAGTCAGGAGGCAGGGGGAATACCTGCCAGTCTTCCTTCTGACCCTCACTGCCCTTTCCCTGGACTCTTTACCCTAGCTGCCTATTTGTCTGGGCAATGTTTGCTTCTCAAGAATCCTTTGAATTATCCATTGGCGGGAAGGCAGTCTTAAATCCATTCTAAGTGTTAAAATTAGCAATGGCCTGGAAAGCATTTTGTTTACTTCAATACACGGAGTTTGGTTAGAGGGGCAGCCTGCAGGGCTCGAGAGGAGTACTGAACTTAATCAAAAAAGCTTGAGACTTGGATCCCACATAGTATATAATCTCCTCCCCTAACACCCAGTAACTGTCCTTTTCTAAAACTCAGAACAGATATTATGAAGACATGAAGAAAAACCGCTTAAGGTACTTTACCCTCATCAGCACTGATTTGGTTATGGGGTTGTTTAGGTTGCCAATCAATATTTATTTGGACTTAGCTAAGTTGATAGTGTTGAGGTAACCTAGGGTTGTTTTTCCCCCCAGTGAATGACGTAAATAGTGACCATGATATTTTTGGCCAGTGCTGTGAAGACCATACTTTTAAATCAAACTTTGGGAAGGCTGGGCTATAGAACATCCCACTCAGCAGTTGCCCTTTGCCTCTGCTTAGGAAGCACATAAAGTTCATTGTCATTTCACCTTCAGTGTTGAACTTGCAATCTTAAAGGAAAGTGCTGTCAGTGAAACACTGTGGACAGTTACCTTTAAAACTAGAGGTTAAATTTCTGAAAAGAAGCAAATGATACAAAGGTTGGCAGCTGTTGCACAAAGGTCTTCTGGCTTTGTTATTTTGAATGAAAGATTCATTTTGAGATTTGTCATATTATCTAATGAAGCGAGGCTGGAGAATTGCGTTTGTTTCTGAAAAACCAAAAGAACAGGTTCTTCCACCATTTATTGAATACTTACTAAGTGCAAGAAATTAAGAGAGACTAATACTAAGATCTCTAGCCAAGGGTGTGCCGATGTGCAATGATGACAATAGCTAACATTTAGTGAGTGCTTACTATGTGCAACTAAACACTTGATATTTATTAACTCATATAATCCCCACAACAACTCTTAAGGAAAGTACTATTGTCTCCATTTACTGAGCAGGACCGGAGAGGTTAAATAACTTGCTTAGACTTGCCCGAGTTGGTAAGTGGTAGGGCTAGACTCTAAACCCAAGTAGTCTGCCTCCAGGGCTGGGTTCTTAACTGGGCGTTTTCTAAAATATTGCCAACAAGATACAGAAGCATAGGAAAGAGAGATGGATTTTAAGCAGAGTGAGGGTTAAAGCAAAGCTTTATGGAAGAGGCATTTGCTCTGGGTCTTGAAGGTCACAGGTGAAGAGAGGGGCTGGGGAGGAAGGAACAGCCTGACTAAAAGAAGACACAGTCTGACTACGGGCCAGCTGACGACAGCAAGATGTAGCCGGCGTGGGAGAAAAGCTGGAGGAGGAGGCCGCGCCCGGATCCGGAAGGTCCTTGAGGACCAAGCTCTCAGTAAGGCAAGGGGAGCAAAAATCTCAAACTGTAAGGGTGGCAAAAAGGAATTCCTGGACACTTCTCCTTTTAGTAGGATGGCCCCCTGTCTGAAACCAAGGCAAGTGGCCCACTAATATTTCTCTCTGGGAAAAACAGCCGATCGGATGGTCAAGGTCGTCCACGAGGGCTCCAGAGCTGCACGTCCTGGCCGAGGACTCACGTCCCGTGCGCAGAGGCCGGATTGAGCTGCCAGCCGAGCCGGGCCAGGCTGGGTCAGGAATGTGCGTACTCCCGGGCCTGGCAACAAGAACACCAGCTTCGTGGGTACCGGAAGGCCAGTCCTGCAGAATTCCCGTCAGCTACCTTTCTCTGGCCTCTTGGCCCTTGAAGGTCGAGGAGGCCGCCTCCTCGCTACGCAGCTTGGCTCCTCCCCTCAGCCCCGGGAGGGCCAAGGAACAACGGCCTCAGCGATAGGAGCATGCTCTGCCAATCAACCCTATCCCCGCCCCTTCCCAGCCAGCGTACGTTGCATTGGTTGCATCATTACCGGCCTCCGATAAGGGTCTTTTCTTTGATTGGCTAATAACATCCCCGCCCTCCTGTCCTTTTTGAGTCAGAAGCTCGCGATTGGTTAACCGCGTTGCCAAGCTCCGGACGCGGCTCGACCATTGGAGGCCGCGGGCCCGCCCCCGCCGGCTAGGTGAAGGTGAGAGTCTCCTCCAGTCGCCGCGGCTGGACCAGACTGGGAGGCTCCAGGCGCTGGGTGGAAGCTTTCAGTCGACTCCTGCTTTCTAACTATGGCGCCTCCATCAATCTTTGCCGAGGTTCCTCAGGCCCAGCCGGTCCTTGTCTTTAAGCTAACTGCTGACTTCCGGGAGGATCCGGACCCCCGCAAGGTCAATCTGGGAGTAGGAGGTAAGGATGGAGTGCCTAAAAGTGTGAGCAGCGTGGGAGTGGAGCAGGCTGTGGGGGACCGTAGGAGATGCCGAGGTCTAGCTCGGAGACAAGGCAAGATCCCCGAGGCTTAGTTCAACCTGCCCCTTGCATATGGAGTCCCTGGAAAAGGGAGATGTATCTGTGTACACACAGAATAGGTGTAGCAGTCAAGACACAAACTCACGTTTTCTGATTCTGCATTGTGTATTCATTGTGTATTACCCTGCATTCTTTCGCCTCTTAAGAAATGGGCAGTCAGGGATTGAAAGGAGAAGGAGAAAAATAAGCCCGATAGGTTTGGAGTCCTGGCTACTGGGGAATGGATAAAGGAGACCTCTTAGCCCTACAGAGCTCTGGTCTGGGTCGGTGAATATTTGAGTGACTACAAGGTTATCAGTCGGGTACTTTACCAAGCTTCAGGAACTTGGTTTTAGCCCCAGGGAGAATAAAGTCAGGAGGTGTTAAGTGAAATAATAAAGATCTAAAATGCTTCTGAGACAGGATAATACTCCCTTGGGGTCTGGGAAGAATGTTTTGGCTGTGGTGGAAATGGGTAGAGATGGTGGAAAAGAGAGGAAAGAATGTGGATAGTAGAAGCTTCTTTCCACACATCCTTGTCATCATTTCTTGCATGTATTTCTTGGACCTTGGACAGCTGAGAGCATTAGGTTCTTTTTTTATTACTACCAAGAAAAAGATTTGGACTGGAGTGCATCTGAAGTTCCTTTAACCCTTAATCTTCTCTGAATTTGTTACGTCTATCAAGGTCGTTGGGATGCTTGCAGCTGCACGAACGCTTACCCAAGGACATACAAAGCAAGCTAACGAAAAGAGCACGAGTAGGATCATGTTCTGTGCTAGGGAATAGATGGAATAGGACTAGAAATTTCAGAAAAATTGAAGTGTTTTGTAGAAGAGAAGCAGTGGCAAGAAGGAGGTTCAGAATCAGGTGTCACACGGTGATGTCTGTTTGCAGGATCTGTTAAAGTTTTCACCAAGGAGTATGGGGGAGGTGTGAGGAAAAAGCAGGTAAGGGGTACATGGTAATGAAGCAGCAGGTAATGAAGCTGGGTAATGGGCATCCATTATATTATTCTCACAACTTTTGTATATGTTTGAAAATTTCCATAATAAAGCATAAAAAGCCAGTTGTACATAGTTTCACCCACAGAGGGAAAGTGATGCTTTTAGCAGGCAGCAAAGTGGGGGTGATATTGAAAGACCTTGAATTGAATTGGAATGAGCACTGTTCAAGCTCTTAATTTAAAACCATCCAGAACCTCCAAGTATTTCTTCAGAGCTGGGTATAACATGACGAACTAGTATTGATGTTAATCTAAATACATCTTTTTAAAACTTCAGATTTTATTTGCTCGGTTACCTTTGAACTATCGTACAGCCTTTTGGGGAGGATTAAATGCATTTAAGATGCTTAGAACAGTGTCTGGCACCTAAGTAGGAGTTATGTAAGTACTAGCTATTACTGTGGTTGTTTTGGCATTTCTTTGGGTGGGTCGTGTAAAAGATGTTGAGTAAAACTTTTCAGCTCAAGAACTGCAAAATGAAATAACCCTGGTTCAGAAATAAATTTCCCATGCAGAAATTAAGTACCCTGCCAGCTCAGACCAGAAGTGATTGACTCAGAAGCGCTTTCTGCGGCCCAGATGGGGGTCACTTTAACTGTGAAAGTGTCTTTGTCGTGTGAGAACTGAGGAATTCTTTCTCTTTAGTACAAGCAAATGAATTAAGTGCTCAGATGACTCTGGAGGGTTGTCTATTACTATTACTGTTTTAGAGGTGAGAAAGCTGAAGCCCAGATTGATGAAACATTTTGGCCCAGGTCATAGGCTGTAAGGTGGAAGAGCTGGGATTACAGGCCATGTCAAGTACCTGGGTCTCTGTCCCCTTCTCTATTTTGGGCAGCTTCAGGTGGTCCAGATGGAGCCAGTGCACTGTAGTGGGAAGAGTGAGAAGACTTGGGTACAGGCCTGGGTCTGTAGTCCAGTGATGTGACCTTGGGAGTGTTATTTAACATCCCAGGCGGGACTCCGTCTATTAAGTGAGGAGCCAGAAAGGAATGACCTTCCTCCAAAATTCTACTCTTAAGATTCACAAGCATGTTACATGACTGTAGTATAGGATAATAATGTTACTGATCTAATCAGATGACTTTGAAGTAAATAATTACATGTGAAATGTGACATATAAATGAAAAGTGCTATATTAATGTTATTTTTATTGATCACCGTGACCCATTTTTTTTTTTGTGGATGGTAGGTGTTCAGATAAGGGTTCATTAAAGTATAGTATTGTGAGATGTCTCTTTATGGCTTTCTTATGTTCTAGCTCTGTTTATACACATCCCAAAGTATATCCTTTGTGAAGGAAATGTAATTAATCTTGCTGACTTTGGGGAAGATGCTTTTTTTTTTTTCTCTCTAAGTTAAGATAAAGCCTAATGGAAGTTATCCAGCTCAAGTTCTAGTGATGCTGGGCATTTAAAATAAGCTGCAACTATAATCTCAGCTCATTCCACTTGCAGATAGTTTCCCCAGGAATTTTCTTCTTGCTGTTACTATTTGCATAATTTCCATGTAGTAACAGAACAGAGCATCACATTTTCCAGTGTTAAATATGATGCAGAGTTTCAGACAGTAACTTTAAGGGCAGGAAAAATATGCGTCTAGCCTGATGCAGCCTGAAGCAAGACACTTCTTCACAGACTCCAGTCCATTTATCATGTAAACTTTCTTTTGTTCCAGATAAACTGTGCTTGCTTTTATATTTGTTGTTTTTAATGTAGTTTCCTAGCATTTTCAAGTAAAATTGTAGGTGAGATGTGCTGTATCAAGTGTTTCTGAGTACCCCAGGCCCTTTCCCAGGGACCCTAGCTGGAGAAGAGCCTTAAATAGGCATATATTCATGGGCTTTTGGATGGGGATGGATGAGGGAAAGGGGGGTGATGGTTTGATCACTTAATTTTCCATGTTCTTCTGGAAATTGAGACCACTGTACTCACCTGAAACCTGTGTGCCTCCTTAAGAGCTGGTCCTTGGGGAGAAGGCAATGGTGCATGGAGTCGGGGGAGGGGGGAGTGTGCTGGTAGAAAGACCTCTTGCACAGTCAGTCCCCTGGGGTCTGCTGGCTTCAGGCTTTCCCTGAACATCTCTTGCTCATTAGAAGAAGCACAGGGATCCATGCACTTAATAGTCTGGCAGCCTAGCCCTTACCATCCTGTGATCTTGGGGAAACTTCTGGCCTCAGTTTCCAGATCCCTAAAATAGAGATCATAATATTATTTTGTGAGTTGTTATAGACTTAATGACAGTTTTTTTAAAAAAAGGTGAAGTGTTTAGCACAGTGCCCTGTAGATACTAAGTATTTAGTAAGTTCTTGTTATGACTATGGCTTCAGCCACTGTCCATGCCTATAATTATAAAACCGTTTTTTCCATCCTGTACTACTTCCCTGAATGCTGGACCCATACTTGCTACAGTTTGCTGGACATGTTGTACAACCACCTCAAATTCAGTGTTTAGAACAACACGTGAATTCTACCCTCCCGCCCCCATCTTTTCTTTTCCTCTTCTGCTTACTTGGTTGCCCCCTCTCCCACCTCACCCTGACTAGCCTTTATTCAGACTGGAGAGACTTTAGAGGTCATTGGTGACACTTGCATCATTTCTACATCTATTTATTTGGTCCTTAGATTCTGTCTTTTCTTTTCCTCATAAGTTTATCATTAATGTCTCTCCTTTTGTTTATCCCTGCGGTGGCTGCCTTAATTTAGGACATCATTATTTCCTTTGTGGATTATTGCAGAAACCTCCTTACTTAACCATCTACCCCTGTCCTCCTTCCAGTTTGTTTTCCATCATGTCACTCAAATGATTCTGTTTAAATGTACAGCTGTCCATGTCACTCACTTAAATGCTTTCAGTGGTTTCCCCATTGAGACAGTGTTCCTTCGAAGAGACTCCCAAGCTGCTGAGCCATTCCTTGCTGCTTCTCCATGGATCTTATTTCCGAGCCACGAAAATGCAGATCCTCAAAAAACCTCATCTCTCCAAACCCCTGGGATCTTGCACAAGTGTTCCCCCTGCCTGGAATGCCCCCTTTCCTTGTCTGTCTTTGAAACTCTTATCATCTTTCCTACTCTGTCTTTTGTAAAATCTTCCCTGATCACTTACAGGAGAATTAAGGACTCTATGCTGTGTTTCCTGGAGGGAGACCAGACAGTATCTTGTTTTATCTTACTCATCTCTATGTAGCTGCTTCTAGTCAGTGCCTGCTTCATGGTGGATTCAGTGCTGCTACTGCTGCTAAGTTGCTTCAGTGTGTCCGACTCTGTGTGACCCCATAGATGGCAGCCTACCAGGCTCCCCTGTCCCTGGGATTCTCCAGGCAAGAACACTGGAGTGGGTTGCCATTTCCTTCTCCAATGCATGAAAGTGAAATGTGAAAGTGAAGTCGCTCAGTCGTGTCCGACCCTCAGCGACCCCATGGACTGCAGCCCTCCAGGTTCCTCCATCCATGGGATTTGGATTCAGTGAGTACCTGTCAAACAAGTGAGAGAATGAAAGAATGAATGAGAAGCTCATAGGTCCAACGAACAGGAGTAAAATCCCTCTGGCAGAGCAAGAATAGTGGTTGTTGATAATGTCTCTTCCTCACTGCTCTGATCAATTGAGAGTGACTGCAGGACAGTTAGGACGTTCAGTAGGACAGTTAGACAAGGCATTGAGAATAAATCTAGAACTGAATCTGGGGGAAACTGGACAGTGAAGAAGGAAGCAGAGGTGTGAACTGGCTAATTTCTCTTTTGTCACAATATGGACCCAGTGCCTTCCTGCCTCCAGTCATATTACAGGATTTTTTAAAGTTGCAAGGAGTATGTTTGTTACTGGTAAGAGCATTTGTACTAGGACTTTTTCTTTATTTTTCATATTTTATTTATTTATAATACATGATTTACAAATGACATAAATCTATGTAGCATGCTTATATAGTATATTAATAGAAATCTTCTAAACATAGATGGGAAGCAGAATTAGTTTTTCTATGAGCACCCGTATTCTTGTATATCTAATTAGTATCCCCTCAGTGCTGTAGTCTGTATATACTGCTATTGCCCAAAGTTTTCTGGAAACCTTCTTTTCTAGAGCATGTCAGACCCACAGAGGAGGCCGTCTTTTTATAGCTGTTCTCGATTCATATTATTCAATCCATTCACTTGCCTACTCTGCTGGGCGTAATGCAAGTACTGTTTTCAAAGATTAAATTTATGTTCAAAGGATGAAAATATGGGACTATTGACGATATGCAAAACAATGAGATGTTGCCTCTAAAAACAATTCCAGAGAATAATTCCAGGAATATTTAGAACAATGATAGCATTGTGATCATGGATGGGGTGATCTCTTTCAGGGACAGTGATTATTTGAGAGTAAGTTATGTTGGTATCTCTTTGAAAAACCAGACCAAACCTCGCCTGATAAAGCAGGATTTTTGAACTCGTTGAGAGGGAGTTAGTTTGGTGGGTCAGTGGGTCTCATGTGACTGATTTGACTGTATTATGCATCAGATTCACCTACTCAGAGACTGGTTGTTGATTCGTGGCTGTGTCAGTCTGGAACTCTGTTCACATTTTTATTACTGGCTTGATATGCTTATCCGTTTTGCAGATGACACATTCCTGGAGGATAGGGTTAGTGGACAGAATAGAAGACAGATGCAAAATCAAAATATCTTGTTAAGTTTTATTTGTTATCTGACTTTTGATCTAGTAATTTTACATCTAAAATTTCCTTAGAAGTTTTTCTAAGGAAGCCCTCATGAATGTATATAAAGGTATAAAAACATTCATTACCTTGTTTATATTAGCAAATAATCAAAAGTAACACAAATAGTTACTAAATTATATGTAGAAAGGAATATTGTCTAGCCACTAGAATTGTGTTGTAAATGGCTCATGTGTATGAAAAATGCCGAATTACTTCTATGCTAAGAGAAAGGCAAATTTAAACTACTCTGAGATAGCATTTGCACTCTTAAATTGGCAAATATTCACTCAGTGGCTGAGGATGTGGGGAAGCAGACACTCTTATACACTAATGGTAGAAATGTAAACTGATAAAATCCCTAACCATGATAGGAATGTGTGACTCAGACAGTATAAGAATCTGCCTGCAATGCAGGAGACCCGGGTTTGATTCCTGGGTCAGGAAGATCCCCTGGAGAAGGGAATGACTACCGACTCCAGTATTCTTGCCTGGAGAATCCCATGGACACAGGAGCCTGGCAGGCTACAGTTTATGGGGCTGGAAAGACTCAGACACAACTGAGCAACTAACACACATGGTAGGAAAGTAAACTTATAAATCCCCATAAAAAAGCCAAGGTGGCCATATCTATCAAAGCTACAGATAACACAAAGTATGCTGAAAGGTAACATATTTGCATTTAAAAGGACCATGTTCTTTAAACTTTTCATCGATCGCCACCAGTTTCTTCCAGTCAGTTATCTTAACCATATTTGTCATAAAACTATGTGTTGTAAATGAAAATCAGTGGAAAGTAGTAAACTAATGTATACCCTCAAAGACAACAATGAACTACAAATACAAATACTTCTCAATCTATTCTTCCATTTTCAACCCTGCCTCTAAACAGCTATATTTACGTACATGTAAGATGATGTATGTACAAGGCTCACTGAAGAATTGTTTTCTAATAGCCAAGGATTAGAAACAACTCCAGTGTCCATCAGCAGGAGACTGACTAAACAAATTATGGTGCATTTATCAGTTATGCAGCTCTAAAAAGAATATAGACATAGTACAGAGATTTAGGTAGTTAACGATGAAAGATATTCATAATATACATTTAACAAGTAGAGAAAAGCATGCTGAAAATTCTATATAAAAATGATACATAATTTATAAAAGAGTATACCCATGTAAAGTTTGGAAGGTTATACACCCAAATTTTTATATTCAAGCTTGTCTCTGAGTACTGGAATTATGTGTTAATTATAATGTTTATTATTTTGTTTCTAGGCTTTTCTAAATTTTCTGCAATCAACACGTGTTGTTCAAAAAACATCAGTTTAGTCAGTTCAGTTCAGTCGCGCAGTCGTGTCCGACTCTTTGCAACCCCATGAATCGCAGTACGCCAGGCCTCCCTGTCCATCACCAACTCCTGGAGTTCACTCAGACTCACGTCCATTGAGTCCATGATGCCATCCAGCCATCTCATCCTCGGTCGTCCCTTTCTCCTCCTGCCCCCAATCCCTCCCAGCATCAGGGTCTTTTCCAATGAGTCAACTCTTCGCATAAGGTGGCCAAAGTACTGGAGCTTCAGTTTTAGCATCATTCCTTCCAAAGAAATCCCAGGGTTGATCTCCTCAGAATGGACTGGTTGGATCTCCTTGCAGTCCAAGGGACTCTCAAGAATCTTCTCCAATACCACAGTTCAAAAGCATCAATTCTTCTGTGCTCAGCCTGCTTCACAGTCCAACTCTCACATCCATACATGACCACAGGAAAAACCATAGCCTTGACTAGACGGACCTTAGTCGGCAAAGTAATGTCTCTGCTTTTGAATATACTATCTAGGTTGGTCATAAAAACATCAACTACCCTAAAAAGTGATTAGAAAAAAAAATGTCAGGGATTAAGGCTGAACAGAAATCAAGATAAGAATTACTTTAAAAATGTCAATTTCACCATCCCTTGCCAAAGTATAGGCTTATTGGAGACCTAAACATTCCAGCAGAAGCAAATTCCTGTCAGGAATCCTGCTCAGAGAGGTCACTGGCTTGGATACAGGCCAAAGCAGCTGTCCTCTCAAGCTGTAATCTCAGAATGATTATAAAGTACTATAGGGAGAAAAAAGTCAGTGATAGGATAACCCAAAGTAGACTGAAAATAACTGTAGCATAGAAGAAATGCTTAGAAATGTGCTTTAATCAGTATTAAACGTTATGAAATAGTTAAACTTACATCAGTGAAAGTGTGAAGCTGAGGAAGTGAGTGGTAAGAACAGTCAAATTGGTAAACACTGGCTGTTATCAAAAATCAGCAAGAGGACAAAGATGTGTTTAAATTGGATGTTGGATGATTGTGTAACCAGTTGTTGGAATCTTCAATCACAGTGTCTCCTTGCCATTTGCCCCATTTCTGCTCTTACAGGACCTCCCTCTAGTGTCCTCTTTCTCCGTGTTTGTGTTTGCAGGCGAGGTGTTCGTCTAAAGTAGCACCGAACCCTTCTCTGGGGGAGATGCAGAAAGAAGGCAGCTGCAGGGCCGGTGGCCTGGAGACCTCAGTGCCCTAGTAATATTGACATAGCTAGCATTTGTGCGGTATTTTTAATTTGCTAAGTGCTTTTCCGTGTACTCTCACTCAGTCAGGTTCTGTCATATCCCGTTTTATTTCAGCATTCTACTTCTTGGAGGTAAGAGCTGTAATTTCCAGAAGGACAGGAATCACATCTGTCCTTCTGCCTGTCCAGCACCGAGTCTGGTGCCTGCTGGAAGCAGGCAGTCAGTGAGTGAAAAAACTTTAATTCCCCTCACAGTTCTGTTTTGATTGGAAGGTGGTAGAACTCCCCCTGTTCATAGTTCCAGACTCTTCCTTGGATCAAGCCTAAGGCTCCCCCACTGTATGTCTCTTTCTTGTGTCCTAGCTTATCGCACCGATGATAGCCAGCCCTGGGTTTTGCCAGTCGTGAGGAAGGTGGAGCAGAGGATTGCTAATGACAGCAGCATAAACCATGAGTATCTGCCCATCCTGGGCCTGGCAGAGTTCCGAACCTGTGCTTCCCGCCTGGCCCTTGGGGATGACAGCCCAGCTCTGCAAGAGAAGCGGGTGAGTTTTGGGTAAGGATCTGTTTTCTCTTTAGAAGCTGTGAGGGTAAAAGAGGTTAAAAATTAGGTGTCGTGTCTATTGAACTGTCAGTGAATAAGGGTTTAAAGAGTGTGACCTCAGGAACCTGGTTGTAGAAGTAACATGCTTTTGTATAATGCATAGGTCCTTTAGTTGTTCACTTTTGCTCAAGAAATGGTCAGATTTCAGCTGTTGGGTTTGAAGCAGTGAGTGGGAATACCAAGCCAAGGGAGTTTAATAGAATGATCAGGACATCAGGGTCTGAATCCAGCTCTGCAACTACTTTTGACCAAAGGCAGCCCCTCCAGCCACTACGACTCACCTATGAGTTAGAGAAAGACTGGTTTATGGTTCATGGTCCCATAGGAGTATTTGCATAGGGAATCATTTAAGGGACCTCTGAACGCCCAGAATTCTGAATTTCAGAATTCTGTGTGTATGTGTATTTCATACCTTTTATCAGATTTTCTGAAGGAGTCTGTGGCCCTCCAAAGTCTAAGAGCCACTAGTCTAGATGCTCTCTGAAGATCCTGCCAGGTCTAATATTTGATTCTTCTAGTCTGATCTAAGGGCTTCCCTGGTGGCTCAGAGGTTAAAGCGTCTGCCTCCAATGCGGGAGACCCGGGTTCAATCCTTGGGTCGGGAAGATCCCCTGGAGAAGGAAATGGCAATCCACTCCAGTATTCTTGCCTGGAGAATCTCAGGGACGGAGAAGCCTAGTAGGTTACAGTCCATGGGGTCGCAAAGAGTCGGACACGACTGAGCGACTTCACCTAGTCTTGATCTCAGCATGTCTTGTTTAAGTGCTTCCTGGTACATAGTCTACGTGTAACTAGGGATACATGGAAGAACACATTTGGCCAGAGGCTATATGTGACAGAAAGTACTGTGATAGAGATTATCAGTGTTACCAGGAATTTAGAGAGAGAGACTGGTGGAGTCTGGAGGTAGGGCTTGAGTTGAACCTTGGGGAATGAGGCCAGGGCTCATTCTGGTTCTATACTCTGACTCTGTTACCTGGGTGGTTTTAAAAGCATACTGGTGGCAGGATCCCATCCCAGGCCTGTTAGATCCAAATCTTGGACAGTACCACCCTCCTCTGCCCTTTTATTTCCTTTCCCTCCAATTCCCTTCCTTCAAGGGTATTTTTAAAAAGCTCCTCAGTGTGACTCCAAAGGACAGCCAAGGTTGAGAAACACAAAGTGCAGAGGAAGAAAAAGAAATATTTGTCTAGAACACTAGGAGTCCAGGGACAAAGGTTGGAAGCAAACAGGTCTGCTGCTGCTGCTGCTGCTGCTGTGTCACTTCAGTCATGTCCAACTCTGTGCGACCCCAGAGACAGCAGCCCACCAGGCTCCCCCATCCCTGGGATTCTCCAGGTAAGAACACTGGAGTGGGTTGCTATTTCCTTCTCCAATGCATGAAAGTGAAAAGTGAAAGTGAAGATGTTTAGTGGTGTCCGACTCTTAGCGACTCCATGGACCGCAGCCTACCAGGCTCCTCCGTCCATGGGATTGTCCAAGCAAGAGTACTGGAGTGGGGTGCCATCGCCTTCTCCGAAGCAGGTCTAGGTTGTAAAAAGACTACCTGAGTAGAGCTGGGAACATGTTGGATAGATCAGGCAGGCTGATTTGGCAGTCAGGGCAGGGGAAGCCCCTTGAGGGTTTGTGCAGAGGAGTTACCCAATAAGGGTATTTGAAGAAGATAGACCTGGGTGGAGTGCGGGAGGGGGACAAGCTCAGGTTTTTGCAATAGTCCAATTAGGTATTGTGCAATTTAAACCAACTGCCCTATTGCTCTGCTGGGCCAGTGTCAGGCCATTGGAGCAGCCTTCATGCAGGTGCAGGCTTCATGTATGAAAGGGACCATGCTTGGAGTCATTGATTTATTCTCATGCTGTTACCCACACGCCCTGATAAGCACACGGCAGGGTGAAATGAACATTGCACACTCTTAGATATGTGAGGAGACAGGGAGGCTCTGGATGAAGATCTTGGAATTCAGATTAATGATTAGGTAAGTATCAATAATTAACTTGATTAGGGTTTTATCTGGATTGGTATGAGAGACTGTGAAGGAAGACTGATAGAAATAGGATAGAAATGGTAGAGATTATGGTTAGCATTGGGAAGTTGCTCTGAAAATCCAGGGTTTCCACGGAGGAAGAGAGAGAGTCCTGATGAAGTTTGAAAATAAGGAACTTTGGTAACTGGGGGTGATCTTTTGAGAGATGGTTGATAAATTAGTTTAAACTCTATTGTTAACAAATGCAAACAGAGATTTCTGTGTTGGCAAGCTTCTTCCTCTAAGACTGTACATTTCTTACGTGCTTGTTAACTCTGCTGGCAGACAGATGCTCGTTCCCCTGCCCAGTGTTCCCTTTCCTCACTTAATACTCGAGGCTGTTGCTGGTGGAACAGAGCCCTTCCTCTTAGTCTAGTCCATCGTGTGCTGTGTTTTTGATCATAGAACAACTTTGAATGGCAGTCTGTAAACATTTGAAGACTTTTACTCTCTTCTTTTTTTTGGTAATGGTTTAGAGTACCCTCTTGGCATCTCCAACACCCTAGGTACCCATTGATACTGAGTTCTGAGTAATTCCTCTTCCCTGCACCTCCCCCAGGTGACTATCTTGTTCAGCCCATTGTCATCCGATTGGATTCTCATAATCGCCTCTGGCCTCTAGTCTCTTCCCCATTCTAGTGTATAATGCACAGTGCCGCTAGAATGATCTTCCTCAGCAAAAAAAAAAAAAAAAGCTAATCCCGTCACCTGCTTCCCCTGTCACACACAGTGTCTCCCCCATTATCTACAGGGGAAAATGCAGACTCTGCCCTGGGCATGCTGCGTGTTTTGTAGCCAGGCTTCATCCTGTTCTTCCAGTTAGTTACTCTTGCTCCCAGGCCCTGCCGTCCGAAGAGCCTGCTGTTTTCTAGACCCGCTGGGCCCTGCCATGACTTGGCACTTTTGCCTCAGCTGTTCCCTCTGCTGGGAATGCCTCCTTCACTTCTCAGACTCTCCAGTCCCACCTCCAAGTCCTTCAAGGCCTCATCAAGGGTTATTTCCATGTTGAATCCTGAGCTCTCTCAGGCGGAGCTAGCTGTTCGAGTGCTTTGAGTCATCACAGGACTGCATCGCTGGGGAAACAGCAGTGCTTTCTGGATTTAATGTACAGTTCTGTAAGCCTGTCCCTCCCACAGACCTCCCTTCTTCCAGGGTAGGAGTGATGGCTTATTTGTTGACCTCGCAAAGCTGTAGCACTTAGCTCCTAGCCTGGCACCTGAGAGACCTCAGATGCTTGAGTTCCCTTATTCGCTCAGTTAACGGGTGAGTTTCACCACTAGGCCCTGTCCTAGATGGTGCATCACAGTGGTGGCCAAAACACCCCAAGGTCTCCGCCTGGCTTGCAGTTTTATGGGGAGAAACCAAGACTAAACATAATAAATAGCAGCACAATATAGTATATTGAAAGGTGATAAATGCTAAAAAAGAAAAAAAATAGGGCAGGGGAAGGTGTATTAGGAGTGCTGAGGGTTGGAGTGAAAGTTCAACTAGGGTGGTGGTGGAAATAGAAATGACATCGGAGCCAAAACCTGTAGGAGTTGAGGCGTGAATGAAAGAGTGAACCGAAAACAAACAGTAATCATGTCTTTTCTTAGACTGTTCTCAAGCTTTCACGTTACCATGTCCATTAGGCACTTTGAGGAGCCCTGTTTTCTAAACTCATCACCGCCTCCTACTGCTTTTCCATCTTCAGATCTTAGAATCCAGACTAAATGTCTAACTTTCATCTCAGCTGATAAACATTTCAGCTTCTGAAATTACTGGGTCCCTGTGGGCAGGAGGTCTTGTGAACCGTGAGATGGCATCACAGGTTCCTGGCTTGGACCATTGCCTTTCGGAGATTTGGGGTTTTCTCTGTGGCTCTCACCTTGTTATTGTTGTTCAGTCGCCCAGTGATGTCCGACTTTTTGCGACCCCATGGACTGCGGTGCGCTAGGCCTCCTGGTCCCTCACCATCTCCCGAAGTTTGCCCAAGTTCATGTCCATTGCTTCGGTAATGCAATCCAGCCATCTCATCCTCTGATGCCCTCTTCTCCTTCTGTCCTCAGTCTTTCCCAGCATCAGGGACTCTTTTTCTTCATCTAGTTCAGTCCATGTTTATTTAGTGCCACGTGCCAGATACTGCCCGACTAACTGGGGGCACCCAGATCAACACATCATAGCATTGACTACAAGTGGCTCCTAAGCGGCTCTCCTGTTCCTCACAGGGAGTCATTACACCAGCAAATCGGGACCTTGGACAGGCATTTTAGAGCCAAGTGGGGATTCCTTCCGGCAGTGTGGCTAAGTTGGGAGTGCAGATTATATACTGGCATAGTTTTCTGCCAAGTCTTAACTGCATTTCTCTTGTTTTGGATACCCCTGTTTAGCCACTCGCTTGCTCCCTTTGAAGTTTGCATTTATTTTCTTTGCTATTATGGTTTTTTCCTTCATCCCAAATACAAGACTTTCTTGGGCTTTAGAGCAGTTTGCCAAAAATCAGTTCACAGAATGATCAAGTTGGCATATTATTGATTCACCCAAAGTTTGTTCCTGCTAGTTGTTGATACAGTTTAGAGCAACTTGTGTTTCACTGAATTTATCTAGGTACAATATATTTTTAGAGAGAATTTGATAGGTCACTGTCATATACATCATAAATGTCAAGGATTGGTTAATGTTAGTGAAGTGGGTTTATCTCTTCCAAATGTTTTTAATCTAGTGTACTGACTTTCTAGGGAAGCCCAGGTGGCTCAGTGGTAAAGAATCCACCTGCCAAGCAGGAGTCATGGGTTTGATCCCTGGGTTGGGAAGATCCCCTGGAGAAGGAAATGGCAACCCACTCCAGTATTCTTGCTTGGGAAATACCATGGACAGAGGAGCCTGGCGGACTACAGTCCATGGAGTGGTAAAGAGTCGCGCATAGCTTAGTGACTAAACAGCAACAATTGACTTTCTGACTTCTTTTAGTTAACGAATTTGCTTTCTGGAGTGAGAAAGTGTGGAGTTGGAAGCTGAGCACAGAAAATAAAACCTATGCCTGAGAATGTCTTCACTGATATCCACATGCACCTGTCACGTACCCGTGATAACTTAAAAACCCTCTTCAAGGGAAACCTTGCTCATTTGTATAGGAAGTAACATGCAAAGTGCTGAGGTGTTTGAAATATGAAATAAGGAATAAAGTTGACATTCAACTTAGTTGATGAGAAATCCATGAAAAAAAAGTGTACATTTGGGTTACATGACCCTTGGTAGCCATTTGCACAAGGAATCCAGGTAGATCACACTGTGAAGGCGAAACCTTTAATGGGAAGGTACCGGTGTTCGCGGGCGAGGGTGGGGCGACTCCCATGAGGAGCCGCACTGGATGTGCACTGACCTTTTCCACTCCAGTCGGCGGCCTTTGCTTCTCCTTGCAGTGGACGCCGAGCTCTGTTCCTTGTTTCCCTGAATGTCAGTCTCACTTCTGTTTCATGTTTCAGCGTTCTCTCACAGATGCTCAAATCTCTGAATAAAAATAGAGCAGTGGGCAATAAGAGCGACAGTTGGTATCATTGCATGGTTCTGAGCTTACAGGGGATTTCTGCTCATGATTCAGTATTCATCATGACATGTGGCTGAATCAGATTTTTCCAAGTTGTTTTTAGGATGCCTCCATTGGTTCTTGTTTTACTGAGCATTTATATCAGAAATAGCTCTATTTTTCTCTCCTGTTATGATGGTCATTTGGTGATCATTTTCTTTATCTAGCAGTATAACAAACTTAATATTTCTTTTCTCTTTTTTTTGAACATGAGAGAATCAAAGTTTAGTGACACATATACGTGGGAGAGGCCTAGGAAAACTGACTCACTCCTATGTTTGTTAATAATCACATATTCAAGGGATAAGTCATTTGACCAAGGGGTATTTTTAAATGCACTGTTGGATGCATAGTGTTTATTAATATTTATTTAAGACATTAATATCCATATTCATGAAAGAGAGCTCTCTTTTTTGCTTTGTCATCTTTTCACATTGGTGTTATGCTAGTTTTTTTAAAAAAAGATTTTGGAAGCTTTTTTTCTTTATCTACAAAGATTTTTTTTGTGGAAAATTTCAAACATATATAAAAGTAGATAAAACAATGTAATGAACAAACCCCCCATGTATCCATCAGTTAGCTTCAGCAATGATTTATATTTGATCACCAAAGTGGAATTATTTTACAGCAAATTGCAGACATCTAAATATACTTTTTTAGTTTTTAAAAAATTTCCAACTAATGCATGAATAGATTCTCCTTATCTTAAAAAAAAAAAAACAACATAGATTAGGCCAAAGTCCCTTTGACCACTATTCCCACATCCTAGTGACTTAGCAGCAGCAGCAGCAGCTCCCTCCCCAGAGGTTGTCGCTGTTATTACATTGGTACAATGTGGGAGACCCATTGGTCTCATTTTGCACCCATCCCAAGATCAAAACTGCCCTCCAACAGTAACCTGTAAAATAATGTTCTGAGCTTGCCATCAACATCAGTCTGCAATGCCCCTTCTCATTGGTACAATTGATAGACTTCCTTATGTGATCTTTTTCTTTTCTTCATTAGACATTTAAACAATATGTAACTTATGACATTTCCCTAGTTAGAACTGTGAAAGGGCAGGATAAAGATGTTCAGGCAGAACAACAGAAGTAGGGCCTCGTGACTAGATGTAGAGTGAGGCGATCTGGAAGTATGCCCAGCTCTGCTGCTCACCAGCTATAAATCCTCTGGCAAACCACTTCTCCGAATCAATTTCCTCATGTATAAATTGGGGATCTAGTACTTATTTTATAGGGCTATGTGAAGGTTAAGTAAGTATGTGTGTGAGGTGAAAATCGCTCAGTCGTGTCCGACTCTTTGTGACCCCATGGACTACACAGTCCGTGGAATTCTCTAGGCCAGAATACTGAGGTGGGTAGCCTTTTCCTTCTCCAGGAGATCTGCTCAACCCAGGGATCGAACCCACGTCTCCCACATTGCAGGTGAATTCTTTACCTGCTGAGCCATTAGGGAAGCCCACGAATGCTGGAGTGGGTAGCCGATCCCTTCTCCAGCAGATCTTCCCGACCCAGGAATCAAACCGGGGTCTCCTATATTGCAGGCTGATTCTTTACCAACTGAGCTATCAAGGGAAGCCCATGTGTGTGAAGGTATTTTGTAAAAGGCAAAATGTAGGACTTTAATTATTGCTCAAGTGAGGCCATTCTAAGATGAGAGGAAGCCTGAGGAGAGAAAAGTAGTGTTTGCATAGCACCTTTGTTCTGTGAGGACATTTCTAAGGATTAATAGGCCTTCATTATAGCGATGAGAAGGGACATTGCAGATTGATGTTGATGGCAAGCTCAGAACATTATTTTACAGGTTACTGTTGGAGGGCAGTTTTGATCTTGGGATGGGTGCAAAGGAATGAGTTTGCCTTGAAGGGCACACTTAATGTGGCCTAGGTGTGGCCTCTACCTCTGTGTTCAGAGGGGTGCTCTCTTGGGAGTCAGACTTCTAGACTCCCTGGGTGAAGACCTGGCCCTTCTGCTCAATAGCTGGTAAACTGAGGAAAGTGCTTCACTTGTTAGTCTTTGGTGTTCTTCAGTAGATCAGTCATGTCCGACTCTTTCCAACCCCATGGATTGCAGCACGCCAGGCTTCCCGTCCTTCACTATCTCCCAGAGTTTGCCCAAACTCATGTCTATTGAATCGGTAATGCCATCCAAGCATCTCATCCTCTGTCGTCCCTTTCTCCTCCTGCCCTCAATCTTTCCCAGCATTAGGGTCTTTTCTAATGAATCGGCTTTTCCCATCAGGTGGCCAAAGCAGCTTAGCCTTAGTTTCCTTATTTGTAAACATGGGCAAATAATACTTCTTCATGTACTTATGACATTTTATAGAGATAACACATTTAAGGAAGTGCTCATTACTGTATTTTCCCCAGTGTTATCTGACCTCACCCTTAAATGACCAGCAACCCTGCTGTTTCTCTTTCAGGTAGGAGGTGTGCAGTGCTTGGGGGGAACAGGTGCACTTCGAATCGGAGCTGAGTTCCTAGCGCGCTGGTACAATGGAACAAACAACAAGGACACGCCTGTCTATGTATCCTCGCCAACCTGGGGTGAGTCCTGTAGCTGTAGTGAGAGGAGAAGCAGAGCAGCCAGGGGAATTATCCTCATGAGTCTCACTGCTTACACTGAAAATGTATCCCAGCCCTGGATCAACTAACAGTGAATGGCTTGAGCAGTGGATTATGGCATTACATGGGTAACCTGATGCTTAAGTTCAGATGGGCAATACTTTTTCCCAAGACTCTTGGCGAACTTGTGTTTTAGTGAATGTTGAACCTTCCCAGAGGAGGGAGACCCCTCTGTAGGAGGATGTAAATCCGCATGACAACTGGCTGAACTTGTTCTTGGTTACAGTCATTCCTCTCAATCTTAACCTCTCATCTCTGTGTTCCCCAGTGGACATGGAGCCTGTGAGGGCCCTGGAAGCTGCCTTGTGTCCTTTCCATTTATGCCTCCTAGTGTTTGTAAAACATTTAATGTTTTACCCCTTTGCTTGCAGAGAATCATAATGGTGTCTTTATTGCCGCTGGATTTAAAGACATTCGGTCCTATCACTACTGGGATGCAGCGAAGAGAGGACTAGACCTCCAGGGTTTCCTGAATGATTTGGAGGTGGTAATTAGAAAAGAAAAAGTGGACAGAATGCCAAGGTTTCAGGCAGAGTTGGGGACAGCCTTTGGATCAGTTGATAAGTGAGAGAGTCTGATACATCCTCCCCAAGCCAGGTGCTTTTTTCTGAAATGGCATGTAAGGAGGGAGTGCCTGTCCTTCGTGCCCCTGACTGCCCCACCATGTCCCTGCTGGTGTCAGAGCTGACATGGCTTCTTTCTCCCCAGAAAGCTCCCGAGTTCTCCATCTTTGTCCTCCATGCCTGTGCACACAACCCAACTGGGACTGACCCGACTCCGGAGCAGTGGAAGCAGATCGCCTCCGTCATGAAGGTAACTGCCTTTTCAGAGCCACTGTTACAGTGGTGTGTATTAACAGTTGATGTATTCAAAAGAAGTACCTGTTTACTGAAGAATTTGGAAAATGGAGAAAAGCCCAAAGAAGAAAGTAAGTGTTAACTATAAATTCTATTACCCAAAGAAAGCCACTGATAGCATTCTGGTATACACAATGTCAGGCTCTTTCTTAATATTTTTTTAAAAATTATAATACATGCTTAAGTATGTCACATTACATATTGATTAAATCAGTGGATGGCTGTTTAGAGCCCAGGTTTCTTATTCTTGTGAACAATATATGTAATAAACCTTTTTATGATTTCTTTGGGATAACTTTCTACATTGGAATTTCTAGCTCAGGGTGTGTGTGTGTGTGTGTGTGTGTGTGTATTCATTAACGTGTTTAAAGAATGCTTCTTGATAAACTATTATGTACCAGGTGCCATGGGGATACAGTGGTGAACAAGGCAGAGGAGGTCCAACCTGCAGAGAGTATGGCCTGTTTGGGGAGATAGCTGTGTTGATGGGGTGCGGTGAAGCCACATATCCCAGACTTTGGGGAGTGCGTGTATTTTGGGAGGGCTGATGGTAGCAGAAGCAGCTTTTCTGGAAGAAATGGTTTCCCTGTTTAGCTTTGAAGGATGAGGACAGGTTGGGGCTGACAGGGAAGCAAAGTTTCCTACAGAGGGAGAACACTGTCAAAAGCCCAAGACAGAGGTCTTGGTCTATTTAAGGAAGAAAAAGTAATTCTTGCTATGGGCTAGAGTTCCAGGGGAGGGGGTGAGTGACAGGCCAGGCCCTGTGCTGAAGCCTCAGACTTGATTCTGAGGACGGTGGGTAGCCCCTGGAAACCTTTGATATCCTGGAGTGATGTGATCAGTTGTGCCCTGTTAGCAAAGCAGCATCATGACACTCTAGGACTACATACGTAAAGAAATGAGCTTTACTGATGTCATTAGATTTGTTGGTTGGTATTTAGGTGAACAGAGAAACAGACGTAAAGTGGAGTTAGATGCAGAAAGGAAAGATGGAGGAGGAACGGACAGAATGAGATGTTCCTTCCAGGCACCAGCTGGGGAAGGAAGGCCTGTGTCTGAGGTTGGTTCCAAGAGCATTTCTTGCCCTGACTCGCTTTGCTTCCTCGCAGCGCCGGTTTCTGTTCCCCTTCTTTGACTCGGCCTATCAGGGCTTCGCATCTGGCAGCCTGGAGAAAGACGCCTGGGCCGTTCGCTATTTTGTGTCTGAAGGGTTCGAGCTCTTCTGTGCCCAATCCTTCTCCAAAAACTTCGGGCTCTACAGTGAGTGCTCTCCTGCGTTACAGCCCAGCCACCCTGGCCCCATCCCTGCTGGAGCTCCAGGGCTGACTCCTGTCCTCCTTTTTAGATGAGCGCGTGGGGAATCTGACTGTGGTTGCCAAAGAACCAGATAGCATCCTGCGCGTCCTTTCCCAGATGGAGAAGATCGTGCGAATCACGTGGTCCAATCCCCCGGCCCAGGGAGCACGGATCGTGGCACGTACCCTGTCTGATCCCGAGCTCTTTAATGAATGGTAAGGGGCTCATGCCTGATGGGTGAGGGGTGGGGATGCAGAACAGAGATTGCCTCATTGCATCTCACTGCCTCTTCCTTTTACTTGGGCAGAAGCAGGACAAAAGTGCTTGAGCCTCTTTGAATGTCAGTTATTTCTCTAAAATAAGGCTGGCACCTTCATTGTGTGTAACACAGAATCGGGAATGTAGGAAGGAGGCCTTGGGCGAATGGGAGTTTCCTCTCCTCTCCCGCCTCCCAGGCTGCCTCCTCTTAAAGTCAGGAAATACAGGGAGGGATTTCTGTTAGAATAGAATTAAGTTAGTGCAACAGTTTGGGGGCTCTTCGTTCTTATCTAATTTATATGTATTTTATCCTATTTTGAAACGGAGTAATTTTTGTGTAGTAGCTGAATCTGCAATCTCTACTTAATTAGGCCTGATAAAATATATTATTCTGTCTTGAGCAGCACCTTGCTGAAGTGTGAGTTAAAACATAAGTGGTATTACAGCCAGTCTCCCCGAGACTAGCCATAAACTCCATCAGTGAATATAGTCCTTCCCTTCTGTCTAGTAAGCCCGTGTCTCTGGTCTCCTTATCCACCCATCTAGGCATCAGCATACCTTAATAGATAGGTTGTGACTCTGTTTTTTGCTGCCTGTATTGGTATTCATATTGCTGTCCACTCAGGACAAGTAACGTGAAGACAATGGCAGACCGCATTCTGACCATGAGATCTGAGCTCAGGGCACGATTAGAAGCCCTCAAGACCCCAGGAACCTGGAACCACATCACAGAGCAGATTGGAATGTTCAGCTTCACCGGGTTGAACCGTAAGTGGCCCCACCACCTGGAATGCTCTCCGCTGGACACGGCACTCCTCACAGTCAGTGTTCCTGGGCTTGGCTCCCTGAGCTGTCGCCCATCTGGTCAGCCATGACTTTGGACTGGAACAAGTTTGATTTTCCCAGTGTGTCCCTCCCATCTCCTGGACCCCTGGGCTTTCAGAAGAGCATTGTTGTGGCCCACTGTCCTGATCATAACTCAGATATCTTCATTGTGGAGGGCTCGGGAAGTGGCTCAGGGCTGACTGGGAAGTAATAGGATTTGTACCTTGGAAGCTTGATTCATGAAACATCTTTTATAAATGCTCAAGCACCTTTTGGCTTGTCCTTAATCTTAAGTATAAATATTACATATGATTTTCAGGGACTTAATTTCTTAGCAGGTCTTTCCTAGTCTCCAAGCATTGCCTAGGTTATAACATGCTCTCTTCATAAAAGAGAACTTAGGTTTGCAGTTGGAACTGAAAGCCGATTGAAGGTCTAGTAGGCAGCCTTGCATGATCTTGGTCAGCCATCAGTGGAGCAGATCAGCGATGGGCCATCCCGTCTGATGAGAGAGGACGCGTTCATTTAGTAAATTATTCCCAAGCACCTCAAGGCAAGCCGCTGTTCACGTGGTGCAGCTATGAGCTCGGTGTGGCGCTTGTGTCTGAGTGGCTCTAGAGACAGACACGTGCTGTTGGGCAGTCAGTGGACCGTCAGCGGTGCTGGGGGGTCCTTTAAACCAGGGCCGTCAGTGCACCTGTTTGAAATGGGCTCAGAAAAAAATGAAAGGTGGTAGAGATTGTATATTGTAGACCCATAGAGATACTTTGGGTAAAATGAGGCTACATAAGAAAATAAACGGATAGCTTAGTTAACCTTGGGTGTCCTCACCATCCTGGTGTGGGGAATTAGTGCACTGGACTAAGGAAAATCATCCTTATACAATTTTTAAGATATTAAGTGTAGTGGAAATGGTAGTAGTAGTAAAATGGCAATGGCTTAGTAGTAATATTCTGAAAGCTCACAAGGTGGGGATGTCTTCCCATAAAATATCCATATTGTCCTGCTGTCCAGAGTAGGGACTTAGTTTTATTTTGGATTGGAAAATGGTGAGAATAGATGTGGGCTTATAACATAAAGCCATATATATAAAACTTGGCATCATTTTACCCACCCCTCCCTTTAAAGAAAAAAGAGGAGGGTTTTTTTTTTTTTTTTTGCTCCCAACATTTTATTAGGAAAAGTTTTACACATACAGAAAAGTTGGAGGGATTGTACAGTGAACTCCATGTGCACACCACCTAGTTTTTACCGTTCTCATGTTGCAGAGCTTCCTTTACTCCATTTTATCTATCAGAACAGGGGCTTTCATCCTGAAATGATATTTTTAAAATTGTGATGTTACCCTTTTTCCAGGGAAGGAGTCCCTAACTTTTACTCACTTCTCAAGTGTGGTACTCCCCTCCCCAACAAAAGTAGAGGAGTTTTGTTTCTATTTAAAAAATGAAGGTGGAAGTCCTGTATCCATATCTATCTCTGGGGCATGGGCTTAACAAGTATGCTCTGTTGGGAGTTACAGTGCCTACCTCAAAATTCCAGATCCAGTGAATAGCTGTGTGGCCTTGAGAAGGTCACGTAGCTTCCATCTGTGCCATCTGTAAAGGGGATGATAACTGAGCTAATGTAAAGTGATTGGAACACTGCCTGGCACAAAGCGTTTGCCCCCCTAATGATTGTGATTTTATTGCCACGTTGTTCTGCTTGGGCTGCTGTAGCAAAATGCCATAGACTAGGTGGTTTAAACAGCAGAGGTTTCTCACTCACAGTTCTGGAGACTAGGAAGCCTAAGCTCAGAGTGCCAGCACCATCAGGCTCTGGTGGGGCTCTCTCCCTAGCTTGTAAATGGCTGTCTTCTTGCTGTGTCGTCTCATGGGGTGGAGGAGGGAGGGAGAGAAGGGGAGAGAGAGAGAGAGAGCTTGTCCCTGAGAGTAGGCTCTCTGGTCTCCTCTTAGAAGGTCACTGCTCCCATCACACATGCTTACCCTCATGACCTCATCTAAACCTGACTCCACTTCCTAACACCATCATATTGGGGGTTAGGTTAGGACTTCAACATATGAATTTGAGGGGGGACACATTCAGTCTATAACTATTAATATTATCCTATTCTCTCAAACTGATGGTGTCTTAAGGGTGCTAATTAAGGGGGAAAACAAATCACCTAAAATCCACTAAATGGCTTTACAATAAAACAAAAAAGCTCTAGAGATTATGGCAGAAAGGAAGTACGGACAGTCCCTTCCCATTTTGTCCACAAGCGTTTCTGCAGACTCAGGGGAAAGCCCTCCTGCATGTGTGTGAATGACAGTTGAGATGCGCCAGGCCTGAGAGGTCTCTGCAGTTTTCAACCTGTGAGTTCAATACACAACATTTATCCAGTAGCTCTCATCTCAGGGCCTTGTCCAGTGTACTGTGAAAATGAAGTGTCAGGGGAAGTTGTTGTAGGTGCTCAGAGTTAAGCAAATACAGTTGAAGAAACAGATAAATGAAGCGATTCTTAACAGGTTTTCATATCGGTGGGTTGGTCTTGAGTCTGTGGGTTTGGTTGGGTTGATGGGCTATCCCAGTGAATATAACCTTTAAGGTTTGATGGACAGGTAGTCCCAGATTAAAATTCTCATCAGGAAAAACCATGTTAAGCTTTCTGGGGATTAGAAACTTAGCTCATGAGAGTAGCTTTCAGAATCTGTTGAGCGTTAGTTACTTCTTGCTGTGTCAACCTAACAAAATAACTCCTATTGTTTTGCTTCTCTGTGAAGGGGGAGAGAAGGAAATTGTCACTGTAATGGATTCTTTGGACCTCCATTGCTTAAAGGATTCCTTCTGCTCTGATTATATGTCTTTTCTGGTTTTCAACAGCCAAGCAGGTTGAGTATCTGATCAATGAAAAGCACATCTATCTGCTGCCAAGTGGTCGGATCAACATGTGTGGCTTAACCACCAAAAACCTAGAGTACGTGGCCACCTCCATCCATGAAGCAGTCACCAAAATCCAGTGAAGAAACAGCACTCAAACCAGCACCACCAAAGCGGTCCTCTTGTTTCCTGTGTTCCCTGCCTGCGCAGACCTGGTTGTAAACATCACAACTAGCTTAGAGACTACTGAGGGACAGAAAAGGCTTCTCTGGTGAAGTGGCTTCTGTTTAAACTGGCCCCCCAGGAAAAGAACATCTCTTGAAAAGAAATAGGGGCCTTGGATTAGAGCCATTTTGGAGGTCAGAGCAAATTAAGGTTTTTATTTGAAGAATAAAAAGGTACTTTAATAATGAAACTTAAATGTCTTGCCCCCTCGCTGGAAGCAGGAGTATTGCCCGTGTCACTCACGTGCTCCCGTGTGTTGGTTTACTTTGTATCAAGTCGAGTCCCAAAGATGAAGTTGTCTAAGAGCCAAGTGTGATTGTGGGTGTTGGCTGTGTCATTAAAACTCCTCATCTCGACCCAGAGTGTCTGTCTCCCTGCTTTTTCTGCATGGTTGTGTCCCTAGCCCTACGCTTGAGTTCTTTAGGGTGACCGAGGTAAGAAATATATTTATATCTCACCCACACATTTAACTGAGATGAAAGTTTCACGGAACAGGATTTACCCTTACTGTGTGTAGTGGATTCTGTTTTCTGTTCGATCATGTTCTATTTCACAAAGTAATAAAAGTAAAAGTGCTGATTGAACCCATGGACTTTGATTTTGTCATCCTCTGATGGGTTGTAACCCACAATTTAAAATGAATGCTATGGTGGGACTTTAGCAATTGCCAAAGAAAATACTAAAATTTATTCTGGTGGTCTGCCTCCCTTTGTGAACTCACCATCCCACAGCCTTTTGTCAGTTCTGTCCTTCAGAGGCCAGCCATCATCTTATATTACATAAGAAACTGAAGTTCATGAATTCATAGAAGGGTTGACATCACTCAGGGTGATTCTAAAACACAGTCCCTCCCACTGTAGTTGGAGTACCTCTTAGTCTATTGAAATGATTAGAGCCACTTAGACATAGATCATGTTTTTCCAAGGAGTCCAAGGGCCTCTCCAGATGATGGTTTAGTAGAATTTCAGCCTTACCTCAAACAAGAAGGGTACTACTTGGCGTTTTAAAATATTAAAAAATAACTCTTGTTATGTTAACAGGATCTGCTGTGTTATCCTGCTATAAGATCTGTTATGTTAACAGGCATCCTTTTTAGGATGCCTTTGAGTTGTTACAAAATCCTAAAGAATTTTTTTTCCAGACTAGAAGAATATATTTGCCATGCATGTCACTGACAAAGGATTACTATTCTGAATTATGAAGGATTACAATCCAGGATTTTTTAATTTTTAAAATCCTACATATTAAACATTAAAAGAAAAATACAAATAACTAGAAAAAAATGAACAAAGGACATGAATGGGTAAGCTCAAATCAAGTATAACAATGAAAAAGTTCTGAACATTCCTAGAATAATGGAAATGTAGTTAAAGTAACAAGATACCATTTTACACTTATTACTGGATTGGGGAAATGGAAAATATGGCACAAACATGTTGGAGAGCATTTTGGCAACATTTTGAAAAGCTGAGGATGTATGTACTTTGCATTCAAGGGATCACAAGCAGCTTATGTACGCACTTTAGAGAAACTCACATGTGCACATGGACAGAGGGTTGGGGCTGGACATTGACCAGGGTGCAGTGAAGAGCACATCCGGGCCAGTCTCAGGCCTGGATGTGTTACTGGAGTTGTGTGTGTGAATGAGGGTAAAGCTCGTGGACAGTTCTGAGTGGATGAGAGGTAAAATGAGATGCCATTTATGGTATCATCTCTTAAAATGTGCCGCATACTGTGGTTGCTTATGAGTACATATGTATGTAGTAAGTTTTAAAATATAGGTAGGAAAGGTATACTTCAATCTTGGGAAGGTGGTTACCAGTGAGGAGAAAGGGAGTAAGATGGTGAGATGTTTCACCTGTAACTAATAGTTTCTTTAAAAATTACATATCTAAGGGAAATCTGAGGGACTTTCCCGGTGGTCCAGCGGCTAAGACTCCACGCTCCCAATGCAGGAGACCTGGGTTCGATCCCTGGTCAGGGAACTGTACCCCATATGCTGTAACTAAGAGTTTGCACGCTGCAACTAAAAGCTCTTGCATGCCACAGCTAAGGTCGAAGACTCCCTGTGCTACAACCAAGACCTGGTGCGGCCAGGTAAATAAAACTAAATATTTTAAAAACAAAGTTCTGAGGAAAGACTTTATTGAATATGATTTATTGTCAGGCACTATTTCAAGCCCTTTATATGTATCTATGTAGGTTCACTTAATCCTCAATGATAAATCAATGCAGTGGGCATTAATGTTATCATCACCCTCCATTGAAGAGAAAACAGGCACAGGGAATCAAGTGACTTGCCCAATACCAGTATCAGTCACATGACTCACAGGTGATAAGGATCTAAGCCAGCAAGTCTGGCTCAGAGTCCACAAGTTTAACCTGTTCCTTAACCCTGCTGCCAGGCCTTCCTCTGAATCTCCAACAGCAGGAAGGGTGAGTACCGAGCAGCTCTCAGGGTCTCACAGCGTGGCCTGTGACTCACTCAGTGTCAAGGGCAGAGTAGACTACGGGCCTTCTCTGTCAGAATTTAGTCTTTCTGGAGCCTCATCTGAATCTCTTCCCTTTGTGACTCAAAAAGGTGCAAGGTGACCACGTTTATCCAGGGCCGTCTCCTTCACTTGCTTCTCCCTTCCTGAAAATACCTGTCCAGTTTTTCACTCTTCCCTCACAGGAAGAGGGAGGACACTCCTCACCAACTCCTATTCCTCAGCAGTTCCTTCTTCAGCATCTGCCTGGAATAGGACACCATGTATCTCCTCCTGGTTCCTGACTTGGCAAACGGCACAGCAACGCCTTTGCCTTTCAAAGGAAGAACCACACACCCCTCCCTAAGAATCCAGTTATGCTAGAAGCAAACTTTCCCTCAGTGCAAGGCGAGAGCACCTCCTCATTCCTCATACCTGACAAGCAGTGGCTGGAAGCATTGTTCAGACAAATCTCATGTCACGATGGAGGATTCTGGAAGGAACAGAGGACAGTGGGAAGTCACTGGAATCTGGGACTCTAACATTACTTAGCACTCAGGAATTATCTTAGTCCTCAGTTCAGTGTCTCAGTCATGTCTGACTCTTTGCAACCCCATGGACTGCAGCATGCCAGGCTTCTCTGTCCACCACCAACTCCCGGAGCTTGCTCAAACTCATGTCCATCGAGTTGGTGATTCCATCCAGCCATCTCATCCTCTGTCATCCCTCTTTCTTTCTGCTCTCAATCTTTCTCAGCATCAGGGTCTTTTCCAATGAGACAGTTCTTCACATCCGGTGGCCAAAGGATTGGAGTTTCAGTTTCAGCATCAGTCCTTCCAGTGAATATTCAGAACTGATTTCCTTTAGGATGGATTGGTTGGATCTCCTTGCTGTCCAATGACTCTCAAGAGTCTTCTCCAACACCACAGTTCAAAAGCATCAATTCTTTGGTGCTCAGCTTTATGGTCCAACTCTCACATCCATACATGACTACTGGAAAAACCATAGCTTTGACTATATATGGACCTTTGTTGGTAAAGTAATGTGTCTGCTTTTAAATATGCTGTCTAGGTTGGTCATAGCTTTTCTTCCAAGGAACAAGTGTCTTTTAATTGCAAGCCTGCAGTCACCATCTGCAGTGATTTTGGAGCCCAAGAAAATAAAGTCTCTCACTGTTTCTATTGTTTCCCCATCTATTTGCCATGAAGTGATGGGACCAGATGCCATGATCTTAGTCTGAGCCACCAGGGAAGCATCTTAATCCTCATGATTACCACAAATAACCCGGAGGAACTTCACACCCACTCCTTACATGAGGCTGAGGCTCCAAGGACCACTGCCACAGTCATGGGTCTGTCTTAGAATGGGAAGTTTCCGGGCCAGGGGAGGGGCACCCAACGCCTCAGCCTGCGGATCACTCTGAGGCTTAGCAACCTTCAGGAGCTCCTGGAGCATAGGTACATGGCACTATCCTATAAATCTTGTTAAGTCTCAGTGTTGGGCTGCACCCCACAGGCCTGCAAGCCCTGTACTTAGCCAGCCTCAAGACAAAAACAATAAAATTTTACAGTCTGTTAATTTCTAAAAATTAAAAAACAAAATTGGCTGCATTGTGCTGCATGTGGGATCTTAGTTCCCCAACCAGGGATCAAACCTGCACCCCTTGCAGAGGAAACGTGGATTCTCCACTGGACTGCAAGGGAAGTCCCTAAAATGCTAGTCTTGAGGGCAGATCAAGATTTTAGAAGTCATTAGCTGCAGCCTCTCTCTCCCAGTGCAAGGGTCTCTTCTGTGTTGTCCCTGATTCACCACTTTTAACTCGGTTGGGTGGTTGGGGGGTTGTGTTCCTTGGATACTTGGTGAAACATCCCATTCTACGGATGGAACATTTTCATTAAAGAGGTCTTTTACCTTGTTCTAGATTTGATTTCCATCTACCCTATCCCCTGGCTCCCCTTCTCCCTTCCTTTAAACCACACACTAAATCTCTGGGTACTTCTGATTGATGACCTTTCAAATATTTGAGAGGAGTAGTTAGTATTCCTTGCTTTTGCTTCTCCATGTGAAACTCCACCCTCCGTGGTGCTTCAGTGTTTCCGCACAGATTATGGCTTCTAGACCCTTCACCACCCGGCTGGTTCCCCGGAGTCCTTCAGCGAACTCGTGTCGGTGCATGACTGGGTCTGGAGGATGGGAATGGATATGACCTCACACTCATCTCTCCATTACCTTTCATTTTATTTTCCTTCCTATCAATATTTGCTCTCCTTCCTATTTAAAGATGCTTGCCCTTCATAAGGGAATGCGAAAACCTGGAGTGCAGTGATTTCTACCTTCTGTCAATCGATCTTTCTTCCCAAACATAGCTTTAAACTGAATTCCCAACAGGGGTGATAGGACCTCTAAGGTGGTAAAGATTGGTTCATGAGGGCAAAAGAAGGTCTAAAATATTAAAGTGGTTTTGTGGTCTTCCAAAGCAAAATCCTACTTGACAAAATCTTATTTCTGGGTATCTTAATTTCTCTTGTTGGGGAGAATTTGAATTTAGTATTTCTCTCTGGGGGGATTGCTAATGAAAAAACCAGTTGGAAACACTTCTTTAAGCCAAAGTATACTTACCAAAGAGCTCAAATGTTTTTAGCATATAAAGAAGTCCCAGTCTCATGAGAATCTGGCCTTCTTGATTCTCTTCTTACATGTCTATTCTCTGCCGTATGTTCCTTTTTCCCACTAGTGTTCACACGAATGGCCTTGGGCAAGTCTGGGAAAAGCTGGCCTTTGCTAGTTACACAAGATTCTTTACTGCAGGGCTTCTCCGTGAGCCTCGACATGTAGGCACACTCGTTTCTTTCTCAAAACCACCCTGGGAAGGAGCATGGTCCCTGTCCTGTATCACAGTCTGTGAAATAGGTTATGAATTGCTCAAGTTCCATGGCCAGGAAGGGTGAAGACTAGGCGCATGAGTGCTGGGCCGATCCTACCTTTGAAGTTCACATAAAACCCTCAACAAAATAGTTATTAGTATCGTTTATTTAAGGCTTCCCTCGTGGCTCAGATGATAAAGAATCTGCCTGCAATGCAAGAGATTCGGGTTTGATCCCTGGGTTGGGAAGATCCCTTGGAGAAGGGAAAGTCTACCCACTCCAGTATTCTGGCCTGGAGAATTCCATGGACAGAGGAGTCTGGTGGGCTATAGTCCATGGGATCACAAAGAGACATGACTGAGCAATTAACATCACATCATTTATTTACTGTTAATGAACTTTCGGAGCTTCTCAGCTGGTGCTAGTGGTAAACAGCCTACCTGCCGATTCAGAGGACATAAGAGATGCAGGTTTGATCCCTGGGTTGGGAAGATCCCCTGGAGTAGGAAATGGCAACCCTTTCCAGTTTTCTTGCCTGGAGAATACCATGGACAGAGGAGCCTGGTGGGCTACAGTCCAGGGGGTTTCAGAGAATTGAACACCTAGGAGCATGCATGCACAGTGAACTTTACAGCCTGTGGCAGCTCCTGGGAAGAGTCCCAAGCAGTCCTGGTGCAGGTCGCTCACTAATTGTCCTGTGTGCTGGTTGGAGACGGCAGTAGGTGAGAGATTCCAACCTTCCACAAAGTCCATCCATACTTCACTGACTGCCCACCTGTTGGCTGTCCCCTTGTTCCTGTCTTGGTTTATAACTACTCAATAAGCCCTCCCTGCTCCCTTGTTCCTTTTCCCAGCCTCTGGTTGGAAATCACTGGAATTGGGCTACTTTGGTTCCTCTCCAAAGGGCCTGCAGAAGTGAGCCAGTGTGACCAGCACATTGCTTTAAATGCTAGACTGAATCTGGCCCCTAAGACCTTGAACTTGAAAGGCACCCAGTCCAGTGCTTCGCAAACACAGGGCTCTGAAAAATGCCAGCCCTTCTCATTCATCCTCATGCTCCTTTCTTGTCTAAAGTCACACTCTGGCTTCTCATCTGGGTTTACTCTGAAATTTGTTCCTGCAAGATCTTACCCATCTGACATCCCAAAGCAGAGCACAGGGCTTTCCTGTAACCTTACCTGCAACCTCACACTTAGCCTTGAGAGGGGTGCCTCTTCAGGCAAGTGGCCCTCAGGTAAGGTAATTGTGTGTGCTCCACCCCACCCTACGTGTCATATGAAAACCACTTTGGAACTCTGAGATGCAGAGGCAAGGAAAACAGCCATAGTCCAGGAAAAGGATTTTTATTTTATTTAAAAATTATTTACAATGTATTGAGCCTTCATAAATACTTTATTTCAAAATCCTCTTTTTTTTTTAAACTTTTTTTTTAACCTGAAGAAAATCTTGGGATGGGGTAGGGTAAAGGGAGAGGAGTGGTGACAGGCTCCTTAGGGATCTTGCAAAGAGACAAGTGTAAAGCAACAGCAGTGGCCTAAGGGGTAATGAAAGGAAGACCAGGCGGAACTCTTGGGTCAGTGGCCAGCTGGGCAAGAAGACTGCGTGACTGCAGACCTTGTTTGGAACAGCATTCACCGGCTTGGGTCAGAGGCACCCAGCACCGAGGGCTGATACTTTGGCTGTTTCTACCAGGCAAGGGTAGGTGTTGGGGGTGGGTGGTAGCTGTGAGTTATCTACGAGAAGTCATGCACTGCTGAGCCTCAGGCAGGGCCAGGCAAAGGATGTGAAGTCAATAATACGCTGCTGGAAAAGGCAAAGTCCACTTCCATATGCTGTGCTCCTAGACACCTGCTGGGCTTTGGTGGGGACTAAGTTACGTGGATGTACGCTGTACAGTACCATAGGGTATGACAAGGACTTCTGACGAGTTCCACTTGGTGGGTGCCAGCTTTCGCCATTGATTTGATGGACACTTGGGAAGACCATTTACAACTAAAAATCTGTCTCAAACTACCCAG
Organism: Aepyceros melampus; assembly: GCA_006408695.1. Lineage (NCBI taxonomy): Eukaryota > Metazoa > Chordata > Mammalia > Artiodactyla > Bovidae > Aepyceros > Aepyceros melampus. Next base: position 833,979 of record SJXQ01004574.1, read on the forward strand.
TATTCACTTCATTCTGCATTGCAGAAACTCTGGGCTGAAAGTTCCACTAGCTAAAATAGTGGATTTTAATACTTTGCAGGTCTGAGAACTTTGAGAATCGTATGAAGCTTTAGCCCTCTGGAAAACACACATAAGAAGGCAGACACTAAATTCTGACAGAGTTAGGGGTTTCATAGACCCTCTGAAGTCCAACAATGGACCCCCTGGAGTGACGGACCCCAAGTTAAGAACCCCTGAGGTAAATGTTCCCGTGGGTAAGCATTTTCTCTTGAGGTGCAAATAACCCAGAGGAATTATCAGTCTCTCTACCCTCTATGTGACTATTGATTGAATGGGTATAGGGAGGTGGGAGTAATGGTTTTGGAGGAAAATGAGGGAAGCCTGAGAATTACATCCCCAGAGAAAAGTTAGGGAATGGTTTTGAGATGAGCACTGGATCACTGGATCCCTGGTCGACGGAACCCAACGGGTGGGATATACATCAAAAAGGGATACAGGTGTCCCAAAGACAACCTTCACTTACTTCCACATTTTCCATAAGGCTGGCTCTGTGGTTTCTGATCGGTTTACTCTTCAAGCAGGTCTGTGCAGTCATCCTGCCATCTGGTGGTTACGCTTGGAATTGCACCTGTCCCAAGTGAAGTGAAGTGGGGTTCAAGTTGCTTAGTCGCATCCGATTCTTTGCGACCCCATGGACTACACAGTCCATGAAATTCTCCAGGCAAGAATACTGGAGTGAGTATCCTTTCCCTTCTCTAGGGGATCTTCCTAACCCAGGAATTGAACCCAGGTCTCCTGCATTGCAGGCGTATCTTTACCAGCTGAGCCACAAGGTAAGCCCAACATCAGGTGAAAATGGTGTTGAATGTACCAGCTCTCTCTGGTACTTTATTCAGAGATCTGGTACATTCTCAGAATAAAGTACACTCAGCTGACTTGATGGAGTGGAGAAAAGGGTAGGGGTGGGGGAATGGACAAAGAAAGAAGAGTGATTCTTCAATGTTCCAGTGTAACACATACTGAAGCCACGTGAGAGCTTGCATCCTTCTTGGCTGACCTGGGCACTCTTTGGTTTCTCATGGCTAAAACTTTTCCATATATATATATATATATATATATATATATATATATT
>SJXQ01004574.1:835294-849752 GCA_006408695.1 Aepyceros melampus
ATATATATATATATATATATATATTTTTTTTTTTAATTGAAAACCTGAAGTTCCATCTCTGGCTCCCAAATGGGTTTCTCTTCTTCTTGCTCCTCTTCCAGAGCAGATTTACTGATGGATGGATGACTACTAATCAGGAGCCAAAACAGAGTGTCCCTGGGAAATACAGTGACTTGAGGTTCCATTGTACATTCTTTTCATTCCAGCTGAGACACACCTCCCAGGCTGCTGCTCTTCTAACAGGAAACTGGTCACCAACAGTTTTCTGTCCTGCGATGTCACATGGCAACATGACTGAGTCTCGCTGCTCTAGTGTTCTGCAGAAATTCGTGGTGCGCCTCCCGAACTAACCCTCCTATCTGCTGCGCCAGCTTCCTTTGTTCTCACCTGCCAGCGGCACCTTTTGATCTAAGGGAAGCATGAAATATGGTGCCAAGGGGCACCGAGGAACAGGAAGTGCATCAGGGGTCCTAGAGTGGCACTGTCAGCCTGGGGTCATTTCTTCTGCAGTCCCAGACTGTGCTGTGGACGAGATCATTTCTAGCATGTTCCACTGAGGCAGCTCCTTCCGTCACGGCCACCGCAAGGCTCTGAGTCAAACTGGAGGCGATGAGAGAAAATCTGCCACACTGACGGCTCGGGGTGAAGAGGTGGTAAAGAAAGCAGTTCGCTCTGTCACCAGTGGGAGGCCTTGGGGAGAAGCAGACGACGGGAGGATGGGTTCTCCCCAGAGCTCTGGAATCTCACCCCCCAGTGGATGCCCACAGCCCTGTCATGTGATGAGAGGCGTTAAGTTAGAGTTCTCCTCAGAGGTTCTCTCTCCATCTGGTGACCTCTTCTTTTTTCGACCACCTGAAAAACACAGTTTCTAAGGGTCAATCTGTAAGGCTGGGAGAACATGAGTACTCTCTCGGGGGCCCAAGCGCTCTTCAGAATAGAAGCAGGAATGGAGACAAAGCCCTCGATAGTCTGGCAGCAGTCTGCATTGTCTCCAGGTGCTAATATCAGCATACGCACATCTTGAAGGATTAGAATGCACCTTTCACCTGAGATGACATCTCCAAAAAGCCACACGTCCAGACTAGAGCCAATATATCGGCGATTTCCTGGACGGGATCGAGTGAAGCCCACACGGTGTCCCAGGAGCATGCCTCCTCATCCCCAGCTCAAATGCTGCGAGACACCCTCAGAGAGAAGACTGGCCTCATGGACTTTGATGTCCCTGAGCCAGAGGTGGTGGGTGTAGCTGGGAGCCATCCCCAGGGACCTATACTCTCTAGATCAGAGGCAACTTCTCTTCTGCATTGGGGTATGTGGGGGTGGGAGGGTACTCTGTTCCCAGCTCCATTGTTTTTGGAAAGGAGTATTTTTCACCTTGTTCTCCCTGCCATGGACTTCCTTCCACAGAGAATATTGCTCTCCTTTTTTATTGAGTTTCCTGAACACAAGTTTTCTTTAAAAGACCAGATTGGAAGTATTTTAGGTTTTGCAGGCCATTTGGTCCCTGTTGCAACTACTCGACTCTGCCATTGTGGCCATCAAGGACTAGTGGGTTCTATAATCCAATAAAGTGAAAGTGAAAGTGTTAGTCGCTCAGTTGTGTCTAACTCTTTGTGACCCTAGGGACGGTAGCCTGCCAGGCTCCTCTGTCCAGGGAATTCTCTAGGCAAGAATACTGGAGTGGGTTGCCATTCCCTTCTCCAGGGGATCTTCCCAACCCAGGGACTGAACCCAGGTCTCCCACATTGTAGGCAGATTCTTTACTGTCTGAGCCACAGGGAAGACTCCTTATTTTTTATAGGAATGGGCAGGGGAGGAGGTCAGGATTTGATCTGTGGCCATGGTTTACAGACTTCTGTCCTAGACAACTACCCACTGAATGGGACAGATGCCCAAACTATCAAGGGTGCAGTGCCTGCCCAAACCCCACTACAGGTTTCCACAATTGTACCTCATTTGGCTTCCCAAAAGGAGTCAATGGTTTCTCCTTCAGGAGTAAGATCCTAGCATGTTTTTTGTATTAACCAGCTGGTGGGTGATTTTTATCCTGGTAAAGAAGTACTCACTCAAGGTTCTCAGCAACTTCCTGCCCATGGTTTCCTCCAAGTCGCTGCTGCAGGGGCTGGTCTCTGTGTCCAGGTTGATATGACAACATTCACTATCTGATGCTGAGAAAAAGAAAAGAAGAAAGAACCAAGCCTTTCCACCTGAACACCCAGGGATCCAGGCAGGGTGTTTTTTGTCAATGTTCCTTGGCAGGTGAAAGCTCAAAACCGGAGCCAAGGCAGTGGTGGCTGTAACACAGAAGGGATGTCCAGGAAGAAAAAGGCTCTAATTATTTAGCAAGAGGCTTTTTAGGGCCACAAAAGGAACTAAGAAACAAGAGAAGAGGAGCAGGAATCCAACTCTCCAAGCACTGTTAGGTCAGACAGAGATGAGAACATGAGCATTTCCACTCAGTATCTGCCAGATAAGCAGCACCTTGGAGGACAGGTCGGGTGTCACCTTCACCTTCCTCTCCTTGCATGGACCCTGGAAAATCACAGGGCTTAATAACAACTAAGCTCATGCTCTCTTCTTCCACCAAACCCAGGGGGGATTCAGAGAACTGCCAGATCTGAGAGTTGGAAAGGGACCCAGGCCCTGACCACCAATGCCTCTGAATCTCATTGGGGAGGCAAATGGTGAAGTGGACTGTACAAGTCATTTCCCTTCTCCAGGCGTAGGCCCTCATGTGTCATACGAGGAGGATGGACTGGAATAATCTCCAACCACTGGCCCATCTCCTCTATTCTCATTCCTTTGATATAACTTCTTGCTACATGTGTTAGCTATTAAAATCAGTGTGCACAGGAGAAAAACCATCATTCTAAATTCAGGTCCTGGAATTGTGATTATGCATATCCTAGATTTTCTGAGTTAGCCACAAGTTCAAACATGTTGTCTCACCGACTTCAAAAGTCTGTGAGCAATTGTCAGGTCACTGCTCTGGACCTGGGGGATCTCAGACCTGCAGACTGGGGTGGGTCTGGAGGCGGGATGGGTGCTGGCTTTGGGGTCGTTGGTGTAGGGGGCGGCAGAATACATGGAGATGATTAGCTTGATGAGGCAAGCATAGAAGGATCTCAGGACTGGTGGGACGCTGGGAACTTGGAGCAACACTGCAGTCAAGACAGGAGTATTGTCTCTGTAGGAGGTGCTATGATCTCGGAGATCGGACAGATCCTACAGATTACTGCTAGTCTCAGGGACTCAAAGAAAGGGAAGAGCCCTGCCAGTAAGAGCAAAGGCTGATCTCAGTTTCCTAATCTATGTGCTCAATTGCTCATTTGTGTCTGACTCTTTGCAACCCCAAGGACTGTAACCTGCCAGGCTCCTCGGTACATGGGGATTCTCCAGGCAAGAATATTGGAGTGGGTTGTCACGCCCTCCTTCAGAGGATCTTCCCAACCCAGGGATTTAACCCAGGATTCCTGCATTGCAGGCGGATTCTATACTGTCTTGAGCCACCAGGGAAGCCCTTCCTAATCTATAAATTAGGCCTAATAATAACTTCCTAATATTTAGGGAGCACAGTATCAGTACTGTGATGCACCCTCCTATAAATGTTATTTCATTTCTGCTCAAAGCTACTTCATGGCGTAGCCACCGTGATTTTTATCTATTAACATAAGGAAGAATGGTTTTCCTTGGGTGCTCAGTGGTAAAGTACCCGTCTGCTAATGCAGGGGATGTGAGTTTGATTCTGGGTCGGGAAGTTCCCCTGGAAAAGGAAATGGCAACCCACTCCAGTATTCTTGCCTAGGAAACACCATGGTCAGAGGAGCCTGGTGGGCTACAGTCCAGTTCAGTTCAGTTCAGCTCAGTCGCTCAGTCGTGTCCGACTCTTTGCGACCCCATGGATTGCAGCACACTAGGCCTCCCTGTCCATCACCAGGGATGCAAAAACGTCAGACATGACTGAAAGACTAAAAAACAACATACAGAAGGAAAGATATCTATTAAGCTAAGGGAACCGAGTCTTAGGTTAGAGTAACTTGCCTAAAGTTGCAGAACTCCTAAACGGGGAAGCCAGGGTCTGAATCCAGGTGGAAACCTAGCTAACAGTGTTCTGAGAATAAACTACCGCAGATATGATGCCGCGGAGGGGCACAGTAAGCCTTAGTGTTCCCTCCCTGGTAGCATAAGGAGGTGGGGAGTTGTACGTGGGGGCTATGGTCCCAGACTTCCCTCATCTGCTCACCTGGGGCCATACCAGGACCCAGTGGCCTTGACCCATTCCCCCTTTACTCCCACGGGACTCAGCTTCCCTCCCCGACCTGCTCTAGCGGGCACAGCGGCAGGAGACAGTGAGAGCTGTTGCGTGCTCTGCTCCTCAAAGTCGGTCATTTCCTCCTGGGTGAAGGCCATCTCCTCCATCCTCAGGTACACGACCTCGCCGGGGCTTCTCAGCCCATCTGAGCGGCTGCCTGGGGAGGACAGTAAGTGTGTCACCTCCCTGCTCTGGAGGAGACCTGGGGCCCCCCCTCCCCCCAGGCCAAGACTGCAGCTCTGGGCGGGGCCGAGGAGGGAGGCGGGGCGTCCCCACCCCGCAGGGCCGGGCTCATCACCTCCCAACCGGCTTACACGGCAGGCTGCTCCGGTGGCTCAGGAGGGTGGCAGCAGGGTCATCCTTGGGAGTCTGGGGTGTGCCCCGGGTCGTGGAGGCCTCCATGTCGGGGGACTGGGGTGAGCTTTCCATGTGGCAGGCGGTGAGCGCGTTCTGGTACTGCTGCCGTGTGATCTGGAAGATGGAGGCAGAGGGGTGGGTCGAGGTCAGAAGTCGGGCAGAGCCCTCCCTGGACCTGGCTCACCTTCCTGAGCTCAGAAGCACCCCCACTAAGGTGCTTTGGAACCTTTGGCCTTGGTGGTCTGGGATCCATGTTATGGGGCCCGGCAGTTAAGGGGCAAAGAGGGAACCCCTTTGCCACCAGCGTTCTTCTCTTCATTTTTATTGGCTCTGGACTCTTACACCTGGAGGAACCTTCTCCTGACACCCAGGAGAGGATGGAAGGCCCTTCAGCTGGCAGGCGGTTGCCCACGGAGAGGTTTAAAACACAGGCCTATGTTGTTGCCAAGGGCCCTCTTCCTAAAGGGCAGTCAATGGGGACTCAGCAAGAACAAGATCCCCAACTTGTGTAGAGGCTGAAATAAGAAACCTCCATATGAAGAACATAAGCTTTGGCAAAACCACAGATGAAGTCAATTTATTACTACTGTTTTTTCTAATGCCTTCCATAATCATATAGGAATCCATTTGATAAATCCTTCAAGAAAGTAGTGCCAGGAAGAAGCTCCTTTCTGTAGATGCATTGTATACGTCCTTATATTGAATGAAGACTCAAATATCCACTAGATTTCCTTTTTTTCCTTTTATGACAGGAAGCTCACAAATTTATTTCTTTGCAGTAACAAACTCATTCCTGATAGTATTTGCACCAAATTGTCTTGTAATCTCAACTTTTTATTTAAAACATCATTGAATTATTTATTTTTGGAAATCCTATATATTACTGGAAGTGCTATAAATATACTAAAGAGATGGAACTGATGATTTGATTTTCAGATGTTGGTGAAGGCTCTAGTGCTACTGTTATGCAGAAAAGTTTGCTTTTGCAGACAGACATTGGAATATGAGAATAAAACCTTCCATCCATTCAGTGCATTATGGCTTACAGAGCACTCAGGAATGCGTTATCTCCTTTGAGCACCATGGCTGCAAGGGGGTAAGCATGAGAGGTCCTGTGATGCCCATTTTACAAATAAGGAAATGAAGTTCAGGAAGGTTGGGGATTCGCCTAAGGTTTAACAGTTAGCAAGCCTTCAGAGTTCCAGCCCTGAGATGTGCATTCTGCTTGGGAAAGTGCTATTCATCCTCAGGGGCCAGGGAGATGGAAGGTGAGGTGGGACTGTAGAACTCCAAGTTCTCTGAGGAGAAACTCCAGGGTCTCATAATGGGCAGCATCTGCCCTTGCAATCTGGTCATTTCAGTTTAAAGGGCCTTTACTCTTGCTGTCCAGGGGAAAGCATCTGAGCTCACCTCTGTACATTGTAAATGCACCTGGCTGCTTTAGGCTGCCTTTCACAAAACTTTAGGGGAAGTCCCTCCAAAATTGCTATGTTATTTTGGGGGTCCATAGGCATCAGATGGGAGAAGGCAATGGCAACATACTCCAGTACTCTTGCCTGGAAAATCCCATGGATGGAGGGTCCATGGGGTCGCCAAGAGTAGGACACGACTGAAGATTTCACTTTCACGCATTGGAGAAGGAGATGACAACCCACTCCAGTGTTCTTGCCTGGAGAACCCCAGGGATGGGGGAGCCTGGTGGGCTGCCGTCTGTGGGGTTACACAGAGTTGGACACTACTGAAGCGACTTAGCAGCAGCAGCAGCAGGCATCAGATGACTGAAGAGAAGAATGATACACGGTCTGAGCCAAGGTTATTATAAAAACTCAGTCTTCTAATGTTACCATGGGTTTCTAAAGGTGAAGCTTTCTTTGGAGTCTTGAAGGTTCTCCTGGCTTAAACGACAGGAAAATATCCTAAATGACTCTTGGTAAGCCCAACAAAGCACTTGATATTATTCTATTTGGGTTCTTTTAACTAGTTAGTTTAGATTTGGCTTCCAGTTTAGTTCCCTGGTGACTCAGATGGTAAAGAATCTGCCTGCAATGCAGGAGACCTGGCATCAATCCCTGGGTCAGGAAGATCTGGAGAAGGGAATGGCTGCCCACTCTAGTATTCTTGCCTGGAGAATTCCATGGGCAGAGGAGCCCGGAGGGCTACATATAGTCCATGGGGTCCCAAAGAGTTGGACATGACTGAATAACTAACACTTTTACTTTTTCACTTTTAGTTAAAGACCAAATGATTCTTTGCCTAAAAACTATGGTGTGAAGCACACTGCCTATTCAAGACAAAGGCATTGGGCAATGCCTTGGTTACCTGCTCCAGGGACCTCACAGCCTCGCTTTCACAATGCTTCTCTTTTAAGTTAGAAAGGTCACAAACAAATACGATGTCAATGAAAATGAAAGTTGCTCAGTTGTGTCTGACTCTTTCCACTCCATGGACTGTTGCCTGCCAGGCTCTTCTGTCCATGGAATTCTCCAGGCCGGAATACTGGAGTGGGTAGCTGTTCCCTTCTCCAGGGGATCTTCCCAACCCAGGGATTGAACCCAGGTCTCCCGCATTGCAGGTGGATTTTTTACCATCTGCGTCAAAAGTGTCACCTTAAAAGAAATTTGAGAAGGCGCTGCTGTGCTGCTGCTGCTGCTGCTAAGTCGCTTCAGTCGTGTCCGACTCTGTGTGACCCCATAGACGGCAGCCCACCAGGCTCCCCCGTCCCTGGAATTCTCCAGGCAAGAACACTGGAGTGGGTTGTCATTTCCTTCTCCAATGCATGAAAGTGAAAAGTGAAAGTGAAGTCGCTCAGTTGTGTCCAACTCTGCGACCCTCTGGACTGTAGCCTACTAGGCTCCTCCGTCCATGGGATTTTCCAGGCAAGAGTACTGGAGTGGGTTGCCTTCTCTGGAGAAGGCACTAGCCAAATGTATTCAGGAAATCTCCCCAGCTGCATTTCTAGATTCAAGCATTACTTTTTGTCAGTTCCCTCCTCCTGTTCACCCGTGAAGCCTTTTCTACCTGGCACAGTACTATCCAAGAAAAATATAATGTGAGATCACATAGGTAAATTTTTTTTTGGCTGAGCAGCATGTGGGATCTAAGCTGCCCGATCAAGAAGTGAAACCATGCCTCCTGCATTGGAAGCACAGAGTCTTAACCACTGGATCACTAGGGAAACCCACACATAGGTAATTTAAAATTCTCTAGTTGTCATGTTTTTTAAAACATAAAAGCAAACAGGTGAAATTAATTTTATATATTTCATTTAACTTAACATATCCAAAACAGCTTCACTTCAATGTGTCACCAATATAAAATAATTAATGAGGAATCCAATATGTATTTTACATTCTAGCAAACCTCAGTTTGGATGAGCCACATTTCATGTGCTCAACAGCCACATATGGCCACTGGATTCTGTATCAGACACTGACAGTCCAGCAGATCAACTAAATAGCTCTGCCCGGTTTTGACAATCCAGCCTTGCATGGCCACAGTGTCCCACTGCTTGCCGGCATGGAACCACTGGTCTGGCTCAGCCCCTCTTTTACATTCCTTGAGTGTGCCATGTTCACTTGCCTTCCATACCCTTTCCTTCCTTCTCCCTCTTGGCCTTGCCTTCACTCGCCTTTTATTCTTTCCTAATTCTTAAAGGTCAGTGCTTTCTCCAGCCAATACAGTGCTTAAAATAAAGTGTCATGATTTCATAATCATTTAGATACTACCCTGCATTGGTCACTGTCATTTGACTTATGGTCCTTTTCCCCAATTATATTTCTTGAGTATAGCTCATGGTGCCTAGAACCATCGTTAACTGCTTACCAAATACTTACTGATTGGCACCAAGCGAATGAAACCACTGTTCAAAGGACATCATGTTCTTATTCTCTTTTCACTACTGTAGCTACCATTTCTTAGCAATAGCTTGAGTTTGAGTTGTCTTTTACTCTAGCCAATTAAGAACTCAATTCAGTTCAGTCGCTCAGTCATGTCCAACTCTTTGCAACCCCATGAATTGCAGCATGCCAGGCCTCCCTGTCCATCACCAACTCCCGGAGTTCACTCAAACTCATGTGCATCGAATTGGTGATGCCATCCAGCCATCTCCTCCTCTGTCATCCCCTTCTCCTCCTGCCCCCAATCCCTCCCAGCATCAGGGTCTTTTCCAATGAGTCAACTCTTTGCATGAGGTAGCCAAAGTATTGGAGTTTTAGCCTCAGCATCAGTCCTTCCAATGAACACCCAGGACTGGTCTCCTTTAGAATGGACTGGTTGGATCTCCTTGCAGTCCAAGGGACTCGCAAGAGTCTTTTCCAACACCACAGTTCAAAAGCATCAATTCTTCAGCGCTCAGCTTTCTTCACAGTCCAACTCTCACATCCATACATGACCACTTAAGTGTCCTCTAAATTACAAAAGAAATGGAGATCAGTTGATCTCGAAACTAACAGGAGTTAAGGGTACCCTTTGGGACATTTTGACTTAGCAGTCAATGTGTCTAGAAGTTCACTTTCCAGCTAGAGTGATGTTTCCAATCCTCTTTTGATGTTCTGCTTACATTTTCAACTCTTGGGTAGTTTATTCATCCCTCAAGGGGTTCCCTGCTAGCTCATTGGTAAAGTATCCCCCTGCCAGTGCTCGAGATGAGGGTTCAATCTCAGGTCAGGAAAATCCCCTGGGAAGGAAATGGCAACGCACGCCAGTATTCTTGCCTGGGAAATCCCATAGACAGTAGAGCCTGGCGGGCTACAGTCCATGAAGTTTCAGAAGAGTTGGACACAACTTAGTGACTAAACAGAAACAGAAATTCATCCCTCAGAACACAATTTTGCAATTTAGAGATTCTGCCCCCAGATGGTGATGGGGCATCTTGGCCATGGTTACACAGTTCACTATACAACATCTGCCAAATGTTCTTAATTTATATATGATATTAATATTTATGGAATACATTAAACAATTCCGATGGACAGGGAGGCCTGGCGTGCAATTGCAAACGAAATTCAAGGGGTTGCCAAGAGTCGGACACGACTGAGCGAATGAACTGAACTGAACTGAAAGATTTTTTGGTACCTTCATAACTTATTAACTCCTATTAATCATGGCTTTGGGGCTTCCCTGGTGGCTCAGTGGTAAAAAATCCACTTGCACTGCAGGAGACTTAGGAGACGAGGGTTTGATTCCTGGGTTGGGTTGATGGGTCAATCTCCTGGAGGGTGGCATGGCAACCCACTCCAATATTCTTGCTTGGATAATCCCATGGTCAGAGAAGCCTGGTGGGCTACAGTCCATAGGGTCACAAAGAGTCGGACATGACTGAAGCACGCGCGCGCACACACACACACACACACACAAACAAACACAGACACAATCATGGCTTTAATACCTTTTCCAGATACTCACTGGATATTGGATATACCTTTCTTTCTAATTTTATATTGAACTCAAATTACTCCTGGACTTAATGAACAGTTCTAGAATTTAGTCTGTTGGACAGGAAAAGCCTCTGCAGCCAGTCACAGGGGCTTTGGCCAGTGAAATCACCCCTGAGCTTTCTCAAAAACTCTCTTCATATGAAAAAAAAAAGGTGGGTTTGAGGAGGTGAGTAAAAGAGCAACCTGAACATGGCCCTAAAAGTCCATTCAGTCAGGAGAAAAATGTCATCTTAACTTATATTAAAAAACAAAACAGAAAGATCAAACCTTATGTTAAACAAGAGCTTGAACTTACAGTGTTCCCTTCTGTAGAACAACCCGTTGAAGTTTTTAAGTGACTTGAACCCACAAGTTGAAAGAGATTTCTGAATAATACTTTACTAGGTTTCTAGGACAGAGGAGCCTGCTGTGCTGCAGTCCATGGGGTCGCTGAGTCTGACATGACTGAGTGACTTCACTTTCACACACTGGAGAAGGAAATGGCAACCCACTCCAGTGTTCTTTCCTGGAGAATCCCAGGGATGGCGGAGCCTGGTGGGCTGCCATCTATGGGGTCGCACAGAGTTGGACACGACTGATGCGCCTTAGCAGCAGCAGCAGCAGCAGCCTTCCCTAAACTTCTACTTCTGACATGTAGCTTTCTCAATTTCAAAATATCTAGGTAGACAAAAGGACCATGTGCAGTGATGCCCTGCTGCCCCAGTCACAGCAAGGCCCTCTGGCCTGAGATAAAGAATAACACCTGTACCTGAGAATTGACCTCAGATTTGGAGTTCTCAGCACGCCAGTGGCTCACTGTCAGGAAAGAGACTTTCCTTTTATGTTCCTTGTTATTTATGGAATGTTCCATTTGTTTTTAGGAGTGGATACATGAGATATGTGAGATCAATTGTAAGTTTTAAAAAATCCTTACAAACTTAGTGTTGGGTATTCATCCTAACACATTCCATTTTGAGGAATAGCCAAATCCATCTCCTAAAAGTGCTCTCCAAGCTGTGCACTCCCAGAGATGTTTCAGAAAACTCTGGGCTTATCACAGTTGCTCATTAAACATGACGCCTCAAAATCTCCTTCACTTTTCTCTCCAAAGCCTCATATGGATTTTCTCGACTTGTGATACAAATGGTGTTATGGACTGGATGTTTGTGTTCCTCCAAAACTCATATGCTGAAATTCTAACTTCCAAGGTGATGGCATTAGGAGGTGGAGCCTTGCAGGTAGTTAGGTCATGAGCAGGGAGCCCTCATGAATATGACTGGTGCCCTTGTAAGAAGGAAGCCTGCTTCCTTGTCTCTCCCTCTCCCTGCTCCTTCCCACCATATGAGGATATACAGAGAAGACAGCCATTTTCAAACCATGAACTGGACTCTCACCAGATACCACCTGGATTGACCAGCACCTTGAACTTGGAGATCCAGCTTCCAAGAACTGTGAGAAATAAATGGTGGTGGTCTGAGTTGCCCAGTCTATGGTAATTGTTATAACAGCTAAAATAGACTAAAACAAGTGGAAAGACCTGAGAAATGAACTGAACAAAAATTCCCAATGCACTTAAAACAGAATCCAGACCCTGTGCTCTGGCCTAAAGATGCCAGGTAACACTGCTACCCACACTCTAGTCCCAGCTCACGTCAGCCTCTGTCTGCACATAATGTGCCAGGCCAAATATCCTCAGACCACCAAACTCTTCCCTGCCTCTGTCATTTCTATCTTGAACATTCTCTCCACAGCCCCTTCCAGGTCTCAACAAAAAATTTCCTTTTCTCAGCCTGCTCTAATAACCATTTCTAAAGCAGCCTCCTTGCCAACTCTGACCAGGCACTGTTTATCCCACGATCTGATTTATTTCCTTCAGAGCCTTCATCACTCTCCTAAATAACCTAGGTTACTGATGTGGTTACCTGTTTATCACCTTTCTCCTCCTATGAGCCTGGAAGCTCTAGAAAAGCAGGGACTTGCAGTCTTGTTGCCCACAGGATCTTGTTGATGCCTAGACAGTGCTGAGCACGAGCAAGTAGTCAGTAGACACCTGCTGAGCCACTGACTCATATCATGACATTCGATTTCTTTGCCCACAAACCACGTGCCCAGTACTACCAACCACTGAGTTAGCACAGCAGAATTTCCTCCCACTTTTTCTTACCCCACTTCTGAGGACGTTTTACAATTACAGGGTTTCAGGGCTGGAGGCAAGAGGGAGGAGAATCGTGGGCTGTGGTTTTCTGAGGTTCAACCTCATTGTCATGATAGATACCATGCATACTGTTGGATTCGTTACTAACGTACTTGCCCCTGACTCCATCAGCTCTGTTTCCTTTAACTCTCTCAAAGCCCAGTGACTTGAGGGCTTGGACTCTGGAGACAGAGAGACTTAATCTTGCAGCTTGGTTCTGCCACTTCCCAGCTATGAGACTTTATACTGCTCAAACTCCCACGTGTATGTGTGCTGAGTCACTTCAGTTGTGTCTGACTCTTTGTGACCCCATGGACTGTGGCCTGCCTGGCTCCTCTATCTGCGGGATTTCCCAGGCAAGAATACTGGAGTGAGTTGCCATTTCCATCTCCAGGGGATCGTCCTGACCCAGGGATCCAACCGGCATCTCTTACGTCTCCTGCATTGGCAGGTGAGTTCTTTACCGCTAAGACCACCTGGGAAGCTCCTACTTAATCTATAAAGTGGGGATGACAGAGTACCTACCTCTTAAGGTGGTTGTGGGACTAAGTGGATAATTCAGATCAAGGACTTAAAGTGCATGGTGCAGAGCACGCCATCAACAGTCATTACCCCAGCCCACTCCACAGGTACAGCCCCTCCTCTGGTAACTCTCCACGGTTACTTTTATCAACGATGTCTACAGAGTCATGGAACACAGAAAGCCAGTCAGCACACACCGCCCTCAAATTAGCAGGGTGAGTGTTCTGAACAGAAGGAAAGGACCTTTTCCCACCTTTGTGATTCAGCACACCATCATCCGGCCTGCAACCAGGACGACAGTCACCAAGTGAGCACGTTGGGTGTTTAGTTGGACTCAGGTAAACAGGTTCCCTTCTGATCTCAGGCCAAGTGTGTAATGATTTGTGGAATGCTAGCAAACAAAACCAACAAAATAAAACCTATCAAAGCAAGAGAAAGGAGGAAACCGTAGAATATGTTTGTCTAATATTAAACTCAATGAGGGGTATGAAGAAACAGCTTTCCTTAATCACAAAGTGGTAAGTGATAAGCATTGCTGCCTCTCTCATACTTGCAGGATGATTTCCTTCAAATAGCTCAGTGACAGGGCAAGGTGGTATGATGATTACTACAAAGATTTTCAGCTAACAGACTGCATGTGTTTTAGCTTTCCAGATAATAATATGTGAAACCTTATACGCATGTAAGATCATAGCTGGGATTCCCATGTGGCTCAGTGGCTAAGGACCTGCCTGCCAATGCAGGAGATGCAGGAGATCCTGGGTCAGGAAGATCCCCTGGAGGAGGAAATGGCAACCCACTCCTGCCTGGGAATCCCCACAGACAGAAGAGTCTGGTGGACTCGAGTCCGCGGGGTCACAACGGGTCGAACACCTTGAGCATGCATGGAGGCCCCTGGGAAGCCTCTATACACTGCTATGTTGCTGTTGCTGATTAACCCCTAAGTTGTGACCAACTCTTTTGTGACCCTGTGGACTGTAGCCTGCCAGGCTCCTCTGTCCATGGGATTTCCCAGACAAGAATACTGGAGTGGGTTGCCATCTCCTTTGCCAGGGATACGCTACTATATGCTTGGTTTATTAATCCCCTGCAAATTTATCTTGAATAAACCAAATCAACCTTGTGCCAATGATGGGGCAACTAAAGGAAAGAGTCCTGCTGGCAACTTCTCTCAGGCAAGCGAATTCCCTCTCTCTTCCTGCCTCAGTTTCTCCACATGAAAAATGGGGAGACAGTCATGAACAACCAGGGTTCAAATGAACAAAGGAACGATAATAGTGACAAATAATGAACAGAAGAAAACTGACTGGGGAAAAAAAAACAAAACTGAAACCAGGGCCTTTGGAAAGCCGAGGTATGGTGTTCACGCCGCATTCTCGAACAGGGAACAGGGAACAGAAGGCTGCAGGGTCGGGGTGAGGGGAAGGTCCTCTGCGGAGTTACCTTCACGAACTGCACGTCACTGAGGATGTGGACCGAGTAGTCGGGTGTGTAGAGGTTGTTGCTGCTGCTGCACAGCTGGGTGTTGCTCCCCCCAAAGTCGCTGCGCTCACGGTTTGGAGACTCCGAGCGGTTCAATCCACTGCAGCGGGAAGGGGACCGGTTTACTGCAGACGATGAGAGGAGATCCGGAGATCCGGGGGAGGGGGGGGGGCGGGA